>CAUYQU010040389.1:0-164477 GCA_963574635.1 Cheracebus regulus
TAGTTCAACCATTGTGGAAGACAGTGTGGCGATTCCTCAAGGACCTAGAAATAGACATTCCATTTGACCCAGCAATCTCATTACTGGGTATATATCCAAAGGATTATAAATCGTTCTACTATAAGGACACATGCACACGAATGTTCATTGCAGCACTGTTTATAATAACAAAGACCTGAAACCAACCCAAATGTCCACCAATGATAGACTGGACAGGGAAAATGTGGCACATATACACCATGGAATACTATGCAGACATAAAAAATGATGAGTTTGTGTCCTTTGTAGGGACATGGATGAACCTGGAAACCATCATTCTCAGCAAAACAGACACAAGAACAGAAAATCAAACACTGTGTGTTCTTACTCATAGGCGGGTGTTGAACAATGAGAACACATGGACACAGGGAGGGGAGCATCACACACTGGGGTCTGTCGGGGGGAAATAGGGGAGGGACAGCAGGAAGTGGGGAGTTGGGGAGAGATAGCATGGGGGGAAATGCCAGATATAGGTGATGGGGAGGAAGACAGCAAATCACACTGCCATGTGTGTATCGATGCAACAATCTTGCATGTTCTTCACATGTACCCCAAAACCTAAAATGCGACAACAACAACAAAAATATTATGGTCCTTCTTTAAAGATTTCCTGGAAATATTCTTTTAAAATATCACCTGAAGAGTAATCTTTAGTAAAATATATTGTGATTTATCTCCGAAATGCTGGCTATCAAAAGAAACAACTGACAGTCTTTAATGAGAAAAAATCCTCTCAGTTGCCTTCATTGAATTTTTAGGTTTTTAAAAGTTTTTGTTTATGTTTTTTTGAAAGTTGATAATTCTCTTGCACGTTCCAGTTCCCTTCGTATCTTTTTTTTGACGTGATAACTCATTATTTTCTTTTTAAAAAAGTTAATTAAGGACTTTATTTGTTTAGGTCTACTGTAAGTTTCATTCAGTATTAGCTTGAATTTCCTGACTGATAACATTAGTGAAAGAAAGCATTTGCATTCCATCATTGAGATAATTGGACAGACATAGGCCATAATGAAAATATCTTCTTCCAGGGTGATGTGTTAGTCCTGCAAATGAAATACCAGCAGTTCATCCAAAGCCAACTTGAAATGGCATAAGGCAGCGGACAAGGCTTGATCTTTTCTCGTATTTCATATTGTGTAGCGTCACAGTGGGAAGGGGAAATAGGCTTGTGCTGACCTTGAAAGATTTCTCAGATTATCCATGTAATAAGAGTAAATCTTGAAGTGGTTTTAATGTAATTATTTTGTCTTTGGATATATATTGTTCATTTCATTAAAATAATCATTTACTGTTAGTGGGAACATAGGGCATAGTGTTCAATAATATAATGTTTTGCAGGCAACTAGTTTACTTTTCTTAAGGTTTTATTTTTTGAGGAGCAGGAAGAGAATTTCTGAAATGTTTCCTGTAGAAGACTTGCATTTGTGTTTATTTAAATAAAAACTTACACCTCCTTTTCCTCCTTTGTAATATTCCCTCATCTATCTCTTTTTACATTTTTTTCTAAAGAAAGGGAATGTTGCTTCTCTTTTATTTTTTTCTGAAACTCATTATGCTGGTAAGGTTTTGCTAATAACCAGACTCTAATAAGTGTAGAGACTGGAAAGAGACATTCTGGGAGGCCATCTTTTTGGACTGAGAGCCTATACGAGGTCCCCGTAGACCAGTACAAAAGAAAATATAGTCACTTATGCTAAATATCAGGTAATCAAACTCAAACTTTATAGAAGTAGATTGATTTAAAAACAAACCAGTTTTTCCTCAAAACAGAAGATTTCATTCTACCAGAGTCAGCACAATAAAGGAGTCCTCTCTGCTTTAATCCTTACAAAAAAAAAGCAAATTCAAATAACTGAATGTTAATCAATTGGCTTTTTTCTATGGTTCTGTTTTCTTGTTCCCACCTTACAAAATTCACTGTTTTGCCATTGCCCAGTGTGAGCTCTCATTACATTCTGTCAGATGGAGCCAGCCTCAATTCATGAACGGCAAATGAAAGCCATTAAATCTATAAATAAATTGGTTGTAATTTTATCTTTCACAGAAATTGTCAGAATGTGGTAGAATACTACTTTGGATCTTTGCAAATAACACACTGCAAATGAGCTTCAATTTTAAGAATTAAAAAAATGATTATATGCTGTTGAAAGTTTTTAGAGGCTGACATTAAAGTTAGAAAAAATCTGAGAGCTAGGAAAAAATATATATAATCCAGCAAATATACCATCTTGATTTAATGTCCAAATTTTCCATGTTTACATATCAGCCGTATTGAGGTATGTTAGACACCAGATCCAAAGAATATGGGTGTATCTTTTTCTGGTAGGCTGTCAACAGAACAGGTTTTATAGAGCCTCGGATTTATTTATACTTAAGGGAACACTTGGTAGTGTGGTGAATAGAGCTATACTATAGGTATAGTAGATTTTTGAATGATTCATGTACCACATTTCCATAGCTAATTTTTTGTCCAGAAGATTCCTATTCTGAAGAATTTTTGCCACCTTTAAGAGAATGATTAACACTTATTAGTTCTTGTGTGCTACCACAAGATATTAGAGAGAAGAATAGCACAGAAAGCCGGATGTTCTGATCTGAGGCAATCTTAAGACCCTGGAGTTTGCTTTGGAGCTGGAGTGACTTTGGAGATGATCTGGTTCAATCCCCTCACTTTACAGATGAAAATCTTGAAACCCAGTGAGATTAAAGGATATACCTGAAATCACACAGCTCACTTATTGAAGAGTTTAGATTGGATCCTATGTTCCCTAATTCTGTTCTCTTTCTTTCTCTCTCTCAGGAATAAGGTGGTCAAGGATAGAGCTTAAAGGTGCTGTAAGGATTTTTTTTAAATTTTAAATTGGTACACAGAAAAAACAGAAAGATTAGTTTATCAAAGATTCTAAACTTTAAAAAGGGTTGGAAAAAATGCTTAATGATAAAAAACAAACATCTTCTAACTGGTATCTCAATCCAGACTACTTGCTTAATAGTATTTATGCTGTGTCGTTCATAAACATTTTTGTATCTGCATATTAATCATACATAATGATTACATTTTTGAATTAATTAACTATATGTAGCAATTCTATGCAAATAGCATTTACTTAACAATAATTGCTAATTATTGCACTGTATGAATAGTTAACAAAGTCTAATACCTAACATCTAGAATCTTGGTATCTAGACAAGTGCAAAGATAAACAATATGATAAACGTTGCAATAGAATTAATCATAGCAAGTGTTGAGAATATAAGAAAGAGGGTAATATAGCTGCAGCTAAGCAATGGTATAGGAGAAGTCTGGAAAGATTTTTAGAAGTAACAGGATTCAGGGTGAATTTGAACAAAAGACAGGGCTTGTAAGCAGATATGAAGATGAGTACTTTGGCACAGAAATTATTCAGCCTCCACTTTTGCCACTTCCCCCTCCTCCTCTCTAAGCGTGAGGGAACAAATCATCTAATAGAAGATGATTTTTTTGGGGGGGAGACAGAGTCTCATTCTGTCACCCAGGCTGGAGGACAGTGGTGTGATCTGGCTCACTGCAACCTCTGCCTCCTGGGTTCAAGCAATTCTCCTACCTCAATCTCCCTAGTAGTGTGAAGAAAAGTAAAACAACCTTACCTTGTATGATCTCTGGCTATGAGGGACTTTAAAATATTTTTATGTAATATTTGTTTACCTAATGGTCTCTAGCTACACTTAAAATGTTTGCCAACTATCTCAGAGAAAACAGCAAAATATGGTTTAATAAAATAGACATATTTCTTACCAAAGATCATTTAAATATAAATTATATCAATACTATACCAACAGATTTTAATGGTCTAAATGAATCGTTGAGCTGAAAATGTAAATAATATAAATCTAATATAGAAAACCAAGTGTTACTAATATGCAGATACTATAAGCATACAAAATAGAAGTTAGCTAGAGTAAGAGGATGCCTACTTTAGATGCTAATGTTTCATAATAGACATTAACTTTACAGTTTTGTCCAGATCTTAATACATTTCCATAGAAAAGGATCCCCCTTTTTACTCTTACTTTTTAATTCAGTATAACTAAATTTATTTTTTTAAACTTCTGCTGAATATTAACTTCTGTAGCAGCCACATTTTATGCTAGGTCAGCCATGTGAGTGAGCCCATCAGATCTTCTACTCTGGGAACTTAATTTGACAAGGGTTCCACATCTTTGCTTTGAAATCTATAGCTGGATTTGTGAAATAACCATGTTTCTCACAAGCTGTTCTGAGCCAGTGACTGAATCTATTGCTGACGCTAAAGCAGAGATGATGTGAGGATTCACTGCATAAGGACTTTGGCTCTGGAGCTTCTGCAGCATTACTAAGCATTCCTTAGACTCTATTTCAGTCTAAGATGCCTTCACTAAACTAACTCTCTTTGTTACCATCATTTTCACTCAGGGTCAGACCTTCACCATGGTCAGGCAACTCCCCCAGACTTATCTGCTCCCTCTCCATTTTTTCTCAAAAAGGTGTTTCCTTAAATAAACTGCTTGTAATCAGCTTGGTGTCTGCTTCTTAATGGACTCAGAATAAAACACACATATATAAATGATACATAAAGACAATGTCCAATAACAATAAGTCATATTATGAATGTGACCAACTGTCAGTAGAAACAATAGATTATTTTTAATCAAGAAGTTGAGGAGGTGGTGCAAGATGGCTGAATAGAAGACTTCACCAATTGTCCTCCCTACAGGAACACCAAACTGAAAACGATCAATACAAAATACCACCTTCATAATAAAAGCCAAAAATCAGATGAGTGATCACACTATTTTGAACTTCATATCACTAACAGAGGCACTGAAGAGGACAGATAGAAAAGACAGTCTTGTATTCCAATATAGCTTCTCCCTCATCCCATAGCAGCGGCCACATGGCACGGAGAGAGAATCGGTGTTCTTGGGAAAGGAAAGTGCAGTGGTTTTAGGACTTCATATTGGAACTCAGTGCCATGCTGTCAGAGCAGAAAGCTTAACAGCAAGAAGACTTCAGATGGAACCCATGGAGGGAGCATTTAGCCCAGCATTTCATCTATCCCAGGGGTCAGAACTTGAGTTTTCATAGTGGTCAGAACTTGAGTTTCCACAAATCTCACCCCCATAGGCTAAAGGGGCCTGGGGTCCTAAATAAACTTGGCCACAGGGGTGTTTGTGTCACCCCTCCCCCCAGCTCTATTGAGTTCAGCACAGAAAGACTTTGTTTGGGAGAATGTAAGGAAAAAAGAAAGAATCTCTGAGTTCAGCTTAGAAAGACTCCATTGAGTTCAGCTCCATTGAGTTCAGCACAGAAAGACTTTGTTTGGGAGAATGTAAGAAAAAAAGAAAGAGTCTCTGCCAGGTAATCAGATAATTCTTCTGGACCTTACCTAACACCATCAAGGCAGTACCTTTCTGAATTTGCAGGAGCCACAGTGTTACTGAATTTGGGGTGCCCTCTAATGCAGATATAACTGCAGAGAACAAAAACTTAGATTATAACACAGGAGTCCCTTCTAATACCTGGAAAGCCTTCCCAAGAAGTCTGGGTATGAATAGCCCAGATAGGGAAAACTTAATCCAAAATTAGTAGAATAGAAATAATAAAGATCAGAGCAGAAATAAATTGAAACAATAATACAAACGATCGATGAAATGAAAATTTTATTTTTTTGAAATATAAATAAAATTAACAAATCTTTAGCCAAACAAAGAAAAAAAGATGACTCAAATAAATACAACCAGAGATTTTTTTTTTTTAAAAAAGCAGATATTAGAACTGATACCACATAAATTCAAAGGATCATGGGAGGCTACTATGAGCAACTATATGCCAATATACTAGAAAACTTAAAAGAAATACATACATTTCTAGATACATATAATCTATCAAGATTGTACAATGAATAAATTAGAACCTGAACATACCAATACCAAGTAATAAGGTCAAAGCTGAAATAAATAGTCTTTGAACAAAGAAAAGCCCAGGGCATGATTTCTTCACCGTTGAATTTTACCAAACATTGAAAAAATGAATACCAACAGTACTCAAACGATTCCAATCAAAAGACAAGAAAATAATTCTAAACTCATTCTATAAGACCAGCATCACCCTGTTACCAAAACCAGACAAAGATACATTAAAAAAACCTATAGGCTAATACCCCTAATGAACACTGATGTAAAAATCCTCAGTGAAATATGAGCAAGCTAAGTTGAATGATACATTTTAGAATTATTCAACATGATCAAGTGTGATTTATCCCAGAAATGCAATGACTATTTGACATATGTAAATCAATCAATGTGATACATCATGTCCACAGAATGAAGCATAAAAACCATATGATCATTATAACTGATGCAGAAAAAGCTCTTGATAAAATTCTATATCCCTTTATTATTTAAATAAAACTCAAAAACTTGGTATAGAAGGAACATGCCTCAAAATAATAAAAGCTACATACAAGAGAACCACAGATAGTATCACACTGAGTGGGGAAACATTTAAGCCTTTCCTCTAAGAACTCAAAAAGGACAGGGACGCCCACTTTCATCACTATTCTTCAATACAATACTGGAATTTCTGGCTAAAGCAATCAGACAAGAGAGAGAAATAAAGGGCATCCAAATTGAAGAGGAAAATGTCAAATTATTCTTGTCTGCAGATGATATAATCTTATATTTGGTAAACCTAAAGATTCCACAGCAAACTATTAGAGCTGATAAACAAATTCTGTAAAGTTGCAGGATAAAAAATCAACATACAAAATTAGTAGCATTATTATGTGCTAACAGCAAACAATCTGAAAAAGAAATCAAGAAAATTATCCCATACATAATAGCTAAAATAAAATTAAGTAGCTAGGAATTAATGAAGGATCTCAACAATGAAAACTGTAAAGCACTGATGAAAGAAATTAGAGGACAAAAAATAAAAAATAAAAAGAAGGTCCACATTCTTGAATTGAAAGAATCAATATCTTTTAAATGTTCAAACTACCTAAAAGCTATCTATATATTCAATGCAATCCCTATTAAAATACCAATGACATTCTTCTCGGAAATTGAAAAAAAATCCTAAAATTTATATGGAAACACAAAAGCCCCAGAATAGCCAAAGGAATCCTGAGCAAAGAGAACAAAACCGGAGGAGTCACATTACCTGGCTTCAAATTATACTACAGTGCTGTAGTAACCAAAACAGTATGGTACTGGCATAAAACAGACACATAGACCAATGGAACAGATTAGAGAATCCAGAAACAAATCCATACACATATATGTAGTGAAGT
Organism: Cheracebus regulus; assembly: GCA_963574635.1. Lineage (NCBI taxonomy): Eukaryota > Metazoa > Chordata > Mammalia > Primates > Pitheciidae > Cheracebus > Cheracebus regulus. Next base: position 7,350 of record CAUYQU010040389.1, read on the forward strand.
CATTTTCAACAAGTTGCCAAGAATACACATTCAGGAAAGGACAGTTTGTTCAGTAAATGGTTCTGGGAAAATTTGATATCCATATGCAGAAGAATGAAACTAGACCCCATCTCTTGCCATATACAATAATCAAATCAAAATGGATTAAAGATTTAAATATAAGACCTGAAAATATAAAACTACTACAATAAAACAAAGAGGAAACTTTCCAGGACATTGGACTAGGCAAAGATTTTTTGTATCCAATAGGCACACGTAACCAATGCAAAAATAAACAAATGGGATCACATCAAATTAAAAGGCTTCTGCACAGCAAAGATACAATCAACAAAGTGAAGAGACAATGTATTGAATGGGAGAATATATTTTCAAACTACCATCTGACAAGGGGTTAATAACCAGAATATATAAGAAGCTCCAAAAACTCTATAAGAAAAATATCTAATAATCCAGTTAAAACTAACCGGGCAAAAGATGTAAATACGCATTTCTCAAAAGAAGACATATAAATGGCCAATAGGAGTATAACAGGTGCTAACATTGATCATCAAAGAAACACAGATCAACACTACAATGAAATATTATCTCACTTAGGGTAAAATGACTTTTATTCACCAACTAAAATTGTTGAGTATGGAAAGAAAAGGGAACCCTTGGGACAGATAGTGGTAATGCATACTAGAAAATCCACTGTAGGGAATAGTTTGGAAGTCCCTCAAAATAACTAAAAGTAGAGTTACCATATTATCCAGAAATCCCATAGCTAGGTATATACCCAAAAGAAAGGAAATCAGTATTTTGAAGCTATATCTACACTTCTGTGTTTTGTTTCAACACTGTTCACAATGACCAAGATTTGGGAAGCAACCTAAGTGCCCATCACCAGACAAATGGATAAAGAAAATGTATCTATACACAATGAAGTATTGATCAGCTATTCAAAAAAAAAATGAGATCCTGAGATTTACAACAACATGCATATAACACAAGGTCATTACATTAACTGAAATAAGACAGACACAGAAAGAGAAATATCACATGTTCTCACTTATTTATGGGAGCTAAAATTTCAATTAAACTAATCCTGATAGAGATTAGAATAATGGTTACCAGAGGCTGAAAAGTGTAACTGAGGAGGGGAATTGAGGGAAGTGGGGATGGTTAGTGGATACAAAAATATAGTTAGATAGAATGAATAAAATCTAGTATTTGATGGCAGAACAGGGTGACTACAGTTAACAATCATTTCTTGTACATTTAAAAATAACTAGAAGAGTATAATTGGATTGTTTGGAAAGAACAAATGCTTGAGTTGATGGAAACTCCATTTACCCTGATGTGATTATTATGCATTGCAGGCCCGTATCAAAATATCTCATGTAATCCATATATATATGTATAACTCCATATATATAAAAAATTAAAAAGTTTTTTTAAAAGGAGTTGAGTCTTCATAGTAAGCCATCAAAACCAGACGATCCCTTGGCAACTCTTAGAAACACTAGTCAGATTTGTCAATAAAAGTAGCACTTATAATTCTACCATAAAGAAACAATTGGACATCCCCACAAAGAACCAAAACTTTTTTTTTTTTTTTTTTGAGACAGAGTCTCACTCTGTTGCCATGCTGGAGTGCAGTGGTGCAATCCTGGCTCACTGCAACCTCCTCTTTCCAGTTTCAAGCAATTCTCCTGCCTCAGCCTTCCGAGTAGCTGGGACTCCTGGCACGCACCACCACGCCTGGTTAATTTTTTGTGTTGTGTGTGTTTTCAGTCGAGCTGGGATTTGACCATGATGACCAGGATGGTCTCAATCTCTGGACCTGGTGATCCACCTGCCTTGGTCTCCCAAAGTGCTCGGATTACAGGCATGAGCCACCACGCCCGGCCAAAGCAAAACATTTTTTTAGTTAATTTTATTTTATTATAAAGTGCACCATGCTTTTTCATTTAAACCAGGCTTTATATGTGTTATTTTCTTTTTTGTTGTTTGTTTTGTATTTAGTAGAGATGGGTTTTCACCATATTGGCCAGGTAGGTATCCGACTCCCGACCTTGTGATCCGCCCACCTTGGCTTCCCAAAGTGCTAGGAGTATAGGCATGAGCCACTGCACCTGGCCATGTTATTTCCTCTACCTGTAAGTTTCCTCACATTTCTTGCCTTGATTGGCTGAAAAATCTCTTACTGTGCAAAGTTCTGTAGTTGTCAAAGAGTAAAAATTTTCTAACAGAATTGAGCAAAAAATACTTATTCTTTTAAAGGAGGTCAAATACCTAAGAGATCTCTGTGTAGTCACCAATTCAGGCAGGTGACACAGCAGAATGCTTCTAGTTGGAGGGGTAATTTTCCTAGCCTTCAAGTCCCCATAAAAATACCCAACTTCTCATGGTAGTCTTTAAACAGGATAAAAATCTGAACAATTTTTTCTTCCTCTCCTTCTCAGGACATTTATATACTCTCCTAGTTTCTCCTAACTTGTAGGAAGGTTTTGGCTATTGCTTGCTTACCTGCCTAATGTGGGAAAACCATAATCATTCTTGAGTATTTGGTGGTGAATTAATGTTCCATTTTCTTGGCAAACTATCCCTTGACAATTTCATGTGCCAAGCTTTACTTTCTTCCATTTCTTCAACATCCATTTTGTGCTTCATTGCATAGGCCACATTTCTTCTGACTTCTCCAGAATGGGTCCACCTTCACTTCTGTATGAAGTGTCTCAGTGCTACCTCTATGATAACACAATACATAAACACAATCTGTTTATGTATTAAATTATTTTAATAATGAGGGACAGTCTTCATTATAATATATGTATATGTAATATCTTTATCAAAACCCTTCCTCTATGCCTATGTCTAATCTATGCCCACAGATGGTCAGATTGAGCCTTTCAGAACTTTGGAACATTTATGTCATTCAGAGTAATTAGGATTATCAGCTCTTGTTTGCAATAGAGAAAATAAAAGAAAATCTTAAGTAGTTTTAAGATTAAGGGGAAAGTTTCAAAGAAGTTAGCAAGTAACTTCTACTGAGTAAATTCAATAATTCCTTCACTTAACATTTTGAATTTGTACCATATGCCAGGCAATAAACTATGCACTGGGAGTAACAATACAATGATTATAATTTTGTTATTAAAGGCCTTATTCTCATAATGAATATAAATATGTGAAAAAAGTAATATTTAAAAAATGAATTCTGCTATTATAAAAAGCTTGCATATAATTCTATTAAAATGGAAATTGGAGGGATTGGAATACGTTCAACAGAGGAGGTGAGGAGAGAAGAGACAATGAAGCCTAAGGGAGCCTGGCATGAGAGAGGCACTGTCAGCACTTTGACAGAAGAAGATCACTGTGAGTTTGACAGTAGGAGTGGCAGCTAGTGAGGGCAGGGAAAAAAGAAAGAAAAGAAAACAACGAGGTCATAAAAGATCTTAGTCCCATGAAAGTATTTTTTTTTTATTTATTTTAAAGAGAATGGGTACTTTATCATATTTGAAGCAATGACTTAATTACAAATGCAATATGAGCAATAATGCAATTCGACAAATTAAAATATATGTGTTGGTGATAGAAATTGTTAGCATTGGTAATCTGAAAAGTGAGATGGTGGATAGATTTTCCACATGGAAGCAGAAGGCACTTGGCAGGGCTTGGCATAGAGAAAAAGGAAGTTCATGACGTTGTCAATAGGATTTACATAAAAGGAGTGGCTTTGATGCTGTGAGATAATAAGTAAGAAGACTTGGGAGTGATACAATTGAGACAGGAAGACTTATTCCTCTAAAGAGGATGCTTTGGTTTTTTCCCATGTTGGTAGAGGATTATCCATAAATGATAGTATAGGAAAAAATGGGCAAGGCAAACAATTCCTCCCCTAATTCCTGCATAAGTCAAAGCTATTTAGAAAAGAATACCAGGCATATGTGCATAAGAAGCCTTCAATAAGAAGAATGGACTTCATTAAAGGCAAGAAGGGTGAAGAAATATACTGGGTAAAGGCTATGGATGTAAGGAAATTTAACTTAAATAGCTGTCTATAAAAGTGAGATAATGTTGAGCCGTCTGAAGTGATTCTCTGCCTATGAGCCCATCTGGCCATTTCAGGTTTTCCTATTTATCTATAAGTGGACCAAAGCTTATTCTTACTATTTTTTTCTTTTATGTGCTTAATGTACTAGAGAAAAAATAACAACTGCTACTTAGAATAAGTGAGCAGCTCATTGTGCTAGATGCACTCATAGTGAAAATGAATATCCCACTCAACAAAAGGATTTTATCTAAAATCTTTTATATGTTGCCTTTTAATTTCCCCTTTTATTTCTTACTGATGATAAAAAATAAGCTGCCCAATTAGCTTCTTATACAGCTATAGAATGATGTTTTTACAATGTCTCATGGTAAATGTATTTATAAAATTCTAAAGAACACCCAAAATTACTTTGAGTTCTACACCACATAAATATGAATGAGCAAAATATAATTGAATTGAATTAAAGTATATCAATACCATACAAGGATTCAAAAGTAAAATTAAATTGATGAATCAAATGTAATGAAGTAACTATGATACTCCAAATGATTAATTTTTTTTTAAAAACTACTATATATGAAGTAACGTTTTGAAAGAGACAAGCAATGTATTTTGATATAATAGATTAGAAATGAAAATATATTTTATAGTTATTATTTTCCCTTATGGTAAAAACATAAATATAAGTTATATCCCTTCTAAAGTCTATCCGAATATTATATGACAGTGAGTACAAATATTGATGATTATATTTTTTTGAAAAAAAACCAACACATTGACAGCTGTAAGGGACACTCTTAGATGATACTGAAAATAATGAATGAGCATGCTTATTTTCTCCTGGAAATAATATAAGCATTGAAAATACCAGAACATAGCAACTAATGAATTATTATGAAAAGGATAATAAATCTAATTTTATTCAGTCAGTGTCTTGTAAAATGACTTAGAATTTATTGCACATTAACAATAGACATATCTCAAAAGCCTGTCCTTTAAACAAATTTCAGAAATATATCTGACCAAATAATAGTTTCCACATGCCTCCACAGAACAAACAAACAAATGGTGGCTATGTAAACAAAGAGAACTCAAATTTTAAATGGTGGCGAGTGTTTATGTTTGGTGTTTGTGGGTGAGTGAGTTGGAGGCAGGTAGTGTCAACAGTGGGGTAAGTGCCTTAGAAGACTGACATGCAGCACTCCAACCAGGCTATGGTTTGCTTCCCAGCTCTGCAATTCAATAACCATATATTCTTGTGTGAATCATTTTATCTGAGTCTGTTTTCTAATTCATAAAATAAATTATTATGATATAGTTGTTATGATTCATAAAGCACTTAATCATGACTATTTGTGAAGTGATATTAAAAATATCTGGCCATTAATAGGTAACAAACACCAAGAACTAGAATCTTTGACAATTTGGTACACAAGCCCTGATTGTTTAATATACACACATATGCACACAGAAGCACATACACATATATTCATATGTTCACATATGTGTGTGTGTGCTTTCTACAAATGTATGTATATGCAGTGATTTGAAATCAACTGACGTTTTTAATTTTTTTTACTCAAAAGTAAGTTATATAGACATCAAGTTATAGAGGTACTCTTTGTGCATCTAAGAATTGTTTCAGGTAGCTCCCCAAGTAAATTGCCAAAATAAGTGAGGTCTGAGTTAGGCATTTTCTCATCCCCTGGTCAGGCACATTTTCCATAAGTAATTGATGATAGAGTATTGTCATTTCTAGAAGTTGCATTGTCTGACAGAAGTAGATAATTCCAAACAATCTAAAAATATTATAAGAGTTATGGAGAAGTTTAAGATGACTTTACAGGTCAACACACAATGAAACATTACTATTTATTTTTCCCTTTTGAGCAGAAAAAAGAATAGCCTTAATGCTCCAAAAAAGGCACTAAAAATGAGCATATCACCATTAAACATGTAAGGGATTCACCAACATAGAGGGCTTAATTTCATGAATTTTTGTATAGAACATAATTAGAGCAATGTCACATATCTGGACTTGATGAAGTATTTTTCTCTCCTACACCATGATGTCCAAACTTTTGGCTTTCCTGGGCCATAATGGAAGATGAAACATTGTCTTGGGCACACATAAAATACACTAACACTAACGACAGCTAATGAACTACAAAAAAAAAAGGTTCTGTGCGTAATTTTTGTGATACTCACCACAACAAACAGATAAGCAGAAAAGTACTGCATTCGAAGGATTGGACACAGCTGTTTTACACCTAAAGAATGTCTCTGACAACTTCATTTCCCAGAAAAATGTGGTTCTGTCTTGCTCTCCTCATGCTGTTCCAACTTTCCTAATGAATACCTACCATGATGCTGACCTGCTCATTCTGTTTCTGACACTGGCCTGATTCTGGATTTGCTAGATATCACATCTCAATGACTTCTCATTTTAGACATTCTTGTTTTTACTACATTTTTCCTTTTGGCCTTGAGGAAAGAAAAGTCTCCCTGACAGCTATGATGTTCACCCCTGATGGTGTTTCTCCTCAAAGGGCTGAGGCAAATTACACTATAAGATTGACATTTACATTTTAGACCAGTGGTACCCATTGAGTATGATAGAAATCATTGTGAGATCCATTACTAATTTATCTTGCATGCATATTGATATTCTTATTAAATTGCCAAATAAATTTTGAGTGTCTAAACATTTATCTGCCTGATACATATAAGGTAATAAGCATACAAGTTCATTATTTGATTACTGACATTTAGAAAAATCCTCCAGCATTCATTTAATAGTAATTTATTTAGAAATCTTCCATATCATCTTGGTTACAGGATGTTTTTTCTTTAAATATTTCTGGTAATATATAAGGCACTCAGGGGAGCTAAGGCACACCCCAAGAGTTGTGTGAATCATATTGCTCATGATTGACAGACAGACAAAACCTGTCCTACATCTTGAATATCTTCCATGTTTTGTTTGCTAATGACTATGATTTGCTTTCTCTACAACACCAATATTGAAACTCCAAATTAAGATGAACAAACAAGGCTTAATGAGCTTTATACATTACTTAATAAGTATATTTAATGTCAACTTTAGATGATATTGTTTTTATTGTTACAATTTAATAACATTCAATTTACAAAAAAAAAAAGCATAGTTTGTGCAGAAATATCTGCCTTGAGGTGGTTAAGGTTCCAACTTACAAACTTCACCAACAACCATTTCTGTAAATTAGGTTGATACTAAATAAAAACTGAGAAGCCTAATGAAATATTCGCTCCAATACGCATTGCTTTGAACCAGAGAAAATTTCACTGAGATTTAGTTTTAGAATCTCTAGGGCTTCTTCAGAACTGTGCAAAAGACAAATTTTGAACAAACAATTTAGGAGATTTAAAATAAAATCTACCTGAGGAAAAAATAGGTTCTCTAAACCCTAGAAGAATTTTATTATCCCCAGGGTTCAAGGTTTTGTGAATCATAAGTTTCAATCAAATCCTAAATGAAATAAAATGTTTCCCTTTGAGGAAAGTCCTAGTGAACTTTCTCTTCTTGATAGCACTGTTACAAGAAAATGGTGAATCCCCTGAGCAGACCATGGCCAGTTAAGCCATGAAGGCAACCTTGACCTTTTGCAGTCATAAGCACAACTTACCTAGAGCTATTCACTAACATAAGTGAAATTTAACTTGAGCTAGTTCTTGTAAATGCTTTCTTATATTAAAGAAAAGTGAAACCACCTTAACCAACTAATTTCAGAAGCTACCAACTAATTTATAGTTATATAACTAGGGACTTTCAATGGAATAAACTAAAAAGGTAACTAAATAATTTTAACCAATCAAGTATTTGCTTTGCTTTGCTTCCAGTTCACCCTATAAAAGCATTCTTTGGGTTCCTTGCAGAGACCAAAAACCACCTTCAGTTTGTTGCTTCCTAAATAAACTCTAAATATTTCATTGTGCCTTAGTTTACCTTTTAAAAGCATTTAAAGAAAATGTGAATTTGTATATGCCATAGAGATAGATGCACAGATAAATTAAACCAGTGGCCCCATCAATAACTGTTATAAGTTAAAAGACACTGAGAAAACCTCTAAAAGTGGCAATATGTTAGTTTAATTGTTACTTTTGAGGTAACTCAAGTGCCACAAATATCTTCAAAATGAGTTACCATTATATGATGTTATGCAAGTGGCTGATAACTGGCAGTTCTCTGTCCTCAACACCTAAGCCCATGGAGAAGTTTTCAGTAAGATAAAAATTGGGACTTGGCTTAGTGTCAGTTTTTCTTTTATGAAGAATTACCATGGTAGCCAGATATTCAGAGAAACTTTCCTAAGTGCATTATTTTTCCATGAAAATTCACTGAGTGCTAAGTATTATAACCACTATAGGAAATACTATGACAACAATTCATTGTCCCAATGGAAAAAGAAAGTAGCATTTGTTAATCATTCATTGCGTGTCAGTAATTCTACAAGAGATGCAATCAAACCAAACTAGTGTGAAGTGGATAATATGCATGCTTTAGAAATCAGAAAAACTATTTTCTTCTTTTATAAATAATAGAAAATTAATTCCAAACTTTTTTAAGCCAAATGGAATTTGGGGGCTCACAGGTAGAGATTCTGGAGTTAGGACTAGCTATATCATAGCTGAATTTTTGTCTACACTAATGTAATCAAAACCTATTTTTTTTCTTAATCTGGAGGAAAAAATAATGGCTCCTGCATTTTCAATATTAGCTTCAAAGTCAGGATTCAAGTGCTGTGACTGCCATCTTTTGAGAGTCTAGGGTGGTAAACACAAAAAAAGCAAGTCTCTTTCCAAAAGTCCCAGTAAAAGTCTTACTGCAACATTTGGTTTCTGAATGGAGTGCATGCCCATCCCTGAACTATTCATTGTGGTTAGAGAGAACTCAAGGGCAAATTTACCTAGGACTGTGTCAGGAGCTCTCCTTCTTCATTTGATAAATGAAAAAACCTATGCAAAAGACACAGACCTGCAAAGAGGGACGGTGAATCCTTAACAGATCAATTTTTTTTTAAGTTTATTCCATTTAATTTACCTGGAATCACAGTAAAGTAAGTGGTAGAACATGAATTTGGATCTATATCCTTATCACTCCAAATTGTGAGTTTAAAAGAAATCTTCATTTTTAAATGCTTATTAAACCATAGTAATATTTATATAGCACTGTAGCAAATAAGAGAAAATCTGTATGCCGTTTCCTATTGGAGCCCGGAATTGTGTCTGGTATTTGAAAAGTTGGTATTTAATACAATCTTATTAAATAAACAAAGTGTGTTCATAACTGAGGTAAGGTTGAATGCCTTCAACAAGAAGTAACTTCTGAGGAGAATGCTTTTTTTTAATTGCATTTTAGGTTTTGGGGTACATGTGATGAGCATGCAAAATTGTTGCCTAGGTACACACATGGCAGTGTGGTTTGCTGCCTTCCTCCCCATCACCTATATCTGGCATTTCTTCCCATGTTATCCCTCCCCAACTCCCAACCCACCACTGTCCCTCCCCTAGTTCCCCCCACTCCACAGACTCCAGTGTGTGATGCTCCCCTCCCTGTGTCCATGTGTTTTCATTGTTCAACACCTGCCTATCTTAAATGACCAGAGGAGCAGGAAAAGTTGCATGAATAAAAGTGATATTGAGTTTGGCTAGCAGATTGCTAACAATTAAGATGATCTAACTCAGAATTGGAAAGGGCGTTTTAGACAAAACGAGTAATTATGTGAAAGCAGGAAAGTATGGGAGCTACTCAGATTCTTCTTGCCTGGACCGTATAATGTGCAGATAAACATTAGGATGTAAGGCTGGTGAAGGAGGGAGCTTCAATGTAGCTAGGACATAATCTGTAAGAGACAGGAAGTCCATCAGTTTTTTTTTCTTTCCATTGGAGTATTATATCATTCTAGATATAACCTAGAGAAAGGAATCTAGTGGTTCTGTTTGGTGAACTGAAATATGGAGAAAATGATAAATAAGGAAAACAGGAAAGAGTTAATTGTGTTTAGAAGCTGAGAGGCCAGGGGCCTCAGCTTAGGGCTGTGTCTGTGAGACTGGAGAGGAACAGATTAATGAACAGACTTTATGAAACTAGACATGAGCAGAAAGCAAAAATTACTGCAGGGTCTGCAGAGACTACCGGCACAACACTATATTTTTCTCTCTCCCTTCTGAAATCATTTACCTTTGGAAGAGGAAAATCAAATTGATCTAAGAGATATTAAATACTGTGTTAAAGGTCTCAAAGGAGCTGGAAATCAAGTTTCCAGCCTAGGTCCGTGTGGTGTCAAATTCTTACTTCTGCATGCATCTCATACAAATGAAAAATAATGAAAATTTAAAATGCCAAGAGGACTTCAATTAGGGAAATTTCAACACGTTTTATAAACAGTATCTTTAAGGTAGACCTTGAAGGATTTATTAATATTAGGCAGAGGATAAAGAAACAAAGCTTTCTGCAAGTAAATACAGATAAGCACAGAAATATAGTGCAGACCTTTGTAAGGAGTTGAGTTTTGTTGTAGTAAAAGCACGTAAATGGGAGAAAAGGGAGTGTTGCTGAGGTTGACTTGGGATGACTTGTACAGTGCATCAGTCATTAGGTTTTACCCTGAGAATGAGGAAATAATTTGAATTCTATAATGTATTGAGTGGCAACTCTAAATCTGGACTGCACTTAGTTTATAGCTGGTTCCAATACACATGAAATGATTCACCATTTGTAGAATAGGAATAAAAATTTATGTTGCTGATAGTTTTAAATGAGACAGAGCATAAAAATTGCTTAGCTCAGAATCTGGCATAGAGTGAGTACTCAATGTTTGTTAATTACTATTAACATATATAATAACCTTAGCAATAAGTACAAAATCTACAATTGAGCAATATAACCTGAAGGCATGGAAGTGGTATGGTAAACTAGAACTTGATATATAAAGTCGGACTTTAAATTTGATATTAAAGTAAAGAAAATATAGAGAAACACTTTAAATGATTATTGTGCATAGGAGAAAAGAAAAGTTAGAAATTATTACTGAAACTCTATGTTGGACTATGTGAATAAACGGTAGTATAGTGCCCCTTTCAGTAAGTTTCTCATGTATCTGGTTCCCTCTTCTTCAAAATTGTCATCTGTTTATTTCTTACTAAAGTTCAAATTCTTGATTTATTTCTATACATGACATAAAATCACTCTACTTACCATACTAAAAAAGTTAATCTCTTTAAATTATTTACATTATAGACTTAAAATAAAAATTGAGCTTTTTTATGTTTTACAAGAAAAGAGGCTTTCCTAATGAATTTGAAACTTTAACAGTGAATTTATTAATAAGAATAAATTTTATTTATTCTTCCTCTGTAAACCGAATATTGCATTAGTCCAAAAATTGTTTGTAAGTATTTAAAAATATTAAAGGATATTAAAACAGATCAATTTCAAATGTATCTGTTAAAATTGATCTATGAGTGGTAGAAGTACCAAAAGGATTATCAACACATCATTTTCATCCATAATAGATGACAATTGAAATGTAATACAGTTTCTCCACATATCTACTAATTTGCTGTATATCCCTGTTATGGTTCATTTTTAAAGTTCCATGTCATCGTTTTCATGTACCTCATTTTTGTTTGAATCATACCTTAAAGAACCCTAAAACCTGAAATTTTACTGAATTATTTCTTGTTCACAAAGAAAAGCAAGAAATAAAACATTGTACCAGAAAAAGTAAATGTGAACAAGTAATCATACCTGAATAAAATAAAATAAAATTTAAATAAAAAAAGAAATGTGGTTGTCTGAATACTATTTGTTTGTCTCAAAATAACCAGTAATTTCTTTATTGTACATGGATAGCTATAGGGAAGATATAACAGCAGGTTTACAACTCAACTAAAATGATACAAAGTATTAACCCAGTTGGATTCACAATGAGTAATTTTTACAGCTTCATATCATTGTGAAGATGGAACATATCAGTGCCACCACTGGTGCCCACCCAAAGACAGCCTCCAAAACCACCACCACTAATTTTACATTTAAATTAACTTTGCTTTAATGATGAAACAAAATAAAAAATTGATGTGTATATAAAATAAGCATTTAACAATATGCAAAGAACATTTCCAAATGTTTTACCATTATTTTATGTATGCATTCTCAAAGATAAATTATTTATTTAATGGTGTTGCTTTGTTGAATCACAGTAGAATGCTTTAATTTAAGGGTTTCTGTTAAGTTATATACTTCTATATTTGAAGTTTCATCATTTTATAACAATTATATCAAGAAAAATTTCAGAAATTCATAAAACAAATGCTATGATAAAATATATCATGTACCATTTTCCTTTGACAGAAAAATAATATATCCACTTAATACAACAAAGAATTAAAAACCTCAGTGTATATTGTCTTTTTCTTTACCAAAACTTTGCTAGAGCTAGCTAATGTTATATATGATTGATTAATAATATAGCAGTCTACTGTATTAAATATATGTATTAATAGGCCATGCAATGTACACATTCAATTCATGTAAGAAAATGCTTAAATTCTCACAATGAGCTCTGCCCATCTCTTGTGGTATATTCATTACATTGTGTCTTAACTTTTGACATATTTTTTTATGCATTTTAATTCATATTTGGGAGTGTTTTTACTAATAAGCAAACAGAGTAATCTCTGCAACCATATAATTGACTTGTTTAGGGTAAAGTAAGTGTGATTTACCATTATCAGTAAACCCAAAATCATATGTATGAAAGGAAAAAAAATACCTATATATGCATATATATTTGTTTATATATGTATGCCCCAGTTGTCTCTTAGGAGAATACTGGATCCTGTGAATGGACAATCCTGTTTTATTGAACACTTTGATACATTAGCGTAAGGACCTCTAAGAGAAGAAGCAAGAGCTGTTTTACTTTGCATAATAAAACTCAAGAGTCAAATCCACAATGTGGAGTGTTTCTAAATTATGTGCTATTAGTGCTCCACTGATGTCTTCACTAAAAATTGTTGTAGAATAAGTCTATTTAGAGTCTTTATTAAATTTTAGAGCTTAGAGTCTACCAATAATACCTGTACAAACTCCTCCTTTTTAAAATAATCACATATATGTATATTTAAAATAACTTGTTCTTTAAATCCAATCTCATTCACACATACACCAAAAATATTACATAGCAAATGTATGCTAGTAACATGTCTAATAAAACATTCTGTGAAAAGAGGTGCAAGTTTATTTCGTTTATCCACTTTAGATGCAAGACTCCTTTCTTACAAGTGTCAGAGCAGAGCACAGTTAATACAGAACAGAGACCAAGCAGAGAAGCAGACAGGATTCTCTAACTCAAGAAATAATAAAGGCAACAAACTAAATGTTGGCACTCTGTTTTTTCTATATAAGCATTTTGCACTCAACATGTGATCTGTATTAATATGCTAAAGAAAGCTCAAAGTATTGCTTAAAATAAAAGCAAACCAGGTAACCATAATGAAAAAGATGGAGTAGCATTATAGATCAAAGCTTAAAGGGTATCCTGTGCTTACGTCTTTAGAAATAAGATGAAGAAAGTTACCCAGTGTTTATGTAGACGAAGCTTTGCACCCATTGAAGAATGTTGGGAGGTTTGCTAGCAATGGTTGGCATATGTATACACATAAGCATATATAAAAGTATATGTGTATACTTATTTTGACAATTTTTGAATATCTTTTGTTTTCAGATAGTGCAGTAGTTCTGGGGAGGTAGGTATCCCATGAGATAATAGGTTCTACAAATACAGAATTTGTGTTTGTGTGGAGTGGAGAGGGGGTGTAAAGAAGGTAAGAGAAACTGTGAAAAGGGAAGGTCACAATTTCAGAACTTATGCATATTTCAATATTTACTGTTTGAGAGAGTATAGACAGAGTTGGCTCTTGGGATATTTGGAATTCTTTGTTAGTTTCTCTTTGTGGAAGCATGCATATCAGGATGCATATCAGGATGAATGGAGTTAAAACACACCTCACTGAATTGTGACTTCTGTGAGATTTTCATCTACAAAACATTTTTTGAAACAATTTTAATTGCAGCTTATCATCCCAAGATTTTACCTTTCTCTAAATGCCATGGAATGACAGGTATTTTCAATTTCTGCTGTGCTAGGATTTCAATGTAACCAAAGCATTTTAGTGCTAAATTTGTGTCTCCGTACACCTGGTCCATGAATCAAGTCATAGATGAGTTGTCTTGATATATGGTTACCCATATATATAATTTTTGCTTTAACGGATTTCATAAAATATGGGGTAGAATGATACACTTTCACTTTCACTTTCACAGAATGTTTATTTTTCCCTAGGAGAAGCTTTAAGGAAACATATATCAAACTCAATCCCTTCTTAATCATTTCCTTGCTGTAATTTATGACAGAGAAGGAGTGCTATAGACCATTCTCCAGACTGCCAGAGCAGTATCTGCTACTTATCCTCTCCTCTTACTTCATCATTGTAGCAGAGCCATAGCCATTGGCTGTGCAGGGATTATTACAGACCGGAAATGAGATAAATCCTTAGACCCTTACCACCCCATTTAGCTCCAAGTACTCTTACACTCAGCACTCATTTCACTACTGAGGATCCTGAAGGAGTGCCTTCCAGCTACCCTTGTCCCTTCCAACCCATTCATATTGCAGAGTGACACTGAGGTCCACTTCCTGGAATTCCTGAGTTATCCTAGAATACGCAATTCCAAACCAACATCATCTTGGGGTACGGTGCTGGGGAGGGAAGGGATGTTATAAGGAAATTTCTTGAATGCTAGTGGTTTGTTTGCTTGTTTCATTTAGCAGGTCAAGTCATGCCAAATGAAGCAAGCAAACAGAGGAGGAAAAAGTTGTGGGAACTGGCATTTCTAGGATTTTATATAAATCCTGTTGCTTAAAGTCTCCCTGTCAGTGTGATTTACAAATATCTCCATTCATCTTATTTTGCTTGTCATATAATCACTGACTGAAATAAATACACGTACATGCACACGTACATACACACCATTCTGCACACACTCATTTTAAGACACTACAAAATCAACCGATCAACCCCTAAACAAAAATGGCAGTAATAAGTGTATCAATTTCCTAACTGCTGCATTTTCCTCTCAAGAAATAAGAGCAACTTAAAGATTGATTTCTATAGAAATACAACCCAAAAATGAAAGCAGTGGTTTGAAATTCTAAACAATATAATCAAATGGTAGTTGGGGTAGGGGGGATGGTTTCGAGAGTAGCTAAGCCTTTCAAGACATCTCAAATAGCATCACCCAAGTTTCTGCCTTCCTTTACTTCCCACAGGACTAGTCCTGGAGTGAATGTATAAATCATAAATCATCTCCTTGAATTCACTCTAAGTGCCCTCTGTGCCAATTGACATCAGCATGTTTCAGCTAGATTGGATTAAATTTGTTTCTACTTGAACTCTAACTGGGAGAGACAGGAGAAGAAATGGGAAAGGAATGATTTGCAGGTGCTACAAAGGGCAGGTTATAATACATCTTTTTTTTTTTCCATCAAATAACACTTGTTTTAAATTGTACCAAAGGTATTATTTTAGTCATTGAGAACTTTAAAGGATTTCTACTTATAACACCAAATAACCCAAATGTTAGCTGTTCTCTTGCAATCTAAGTGAAAATATGTTGCTGTTATTCTCCTGCTAGCACATTTTATTCGTGCTACGTCAAAAGCTCTAGGAAAGACTTCTGCTAACTCTTGCACTTGTGGTAGATTACACGTTCTGGCCTTCCTGGTAGCCGGCACTCAGATTTATTACATTTCTCTGCTTTGTACCACATTGGCCCCCATGTAGTTCTCACTTTCTTTCTTTCTTTCTTTCTTTCTTTTTTTTTTGAGATGGAGTTTTGCTCTTGTTGCCCAGGCTGGAATGCAATGGTGCCATCTCAGCTCACTGCAATCTCCACCTCCCAGGTTGAAGCGATTCTCCTGCCTTAGCCTCTTGAGTGGCTGGGAATACAGGTATGTGCCACCCCGCCTGGATAATTTTTTGTATTTTTAGTAGAGATGGGGTTTCTCCATGTTGGTCAGGCTGGTTTCGAACTCCCAACCTCAAGTGATCCATCTGCCTCAGCCTCCCAAAGTGCTAAGATTACAGGCATGAGTCACCACACCTGCCTGTAGTTCTCACTTTCATCCCTTTCTATCCCAAAGAAATAATTCTCAGGAAGAATTAATGGAGATTTTTTTGAGGGAGGTTCTATGGAAAGACTCCATGGAAATTATTTATTGCCTAATATCTGCCATCTTCTTCTCTTTTTCTCTTCTTTTCTCATTTCTTCTCACCTTTCTAGAATCTTTACTTCTGAAAAAAAAATAATGTAACTGCCAAACCTATTGATACTAATTTATTATGCAAATTCTAGTTGCATCTGTACAGCAAGCTACAATGTTCACACATAAGAAACTGATACGAAAATTGTTCTTTTTTCACAATGGCAGCAAAAGTAAAACAATTGATTATGTAAATCCTCATGCTTTATGAGAATTACTTGTTTTGAAGTTTAACACGAGCATTGTGAAAACTGTTTCACCAAATCTCCTATTTATTAGCCATATAATTTTTAAAATTAACAATAGTGGAATTATATTATTCAAATATATCTATTTACATGTAATGATATCATAATTTCAATTTAATATAACAACTAAGTTGTACAGCTTATTTCTTTGGATACAAATTACACGTAGAATAATGAAACACTTTATATTTGTTGACAATTGATTTTAAAAGGTTATGTATTATCATTTCAAATTTCATTAAATTAGACATAATTGACTGTTATGGGAATTACATTCATCTTCATTTTTAACAGTCTCTTCTAATTTATAGAAATAAAAATCTAAATTGAAATTCTTCCTGTAACAAATTTATATTTCTTATGTCATTCCAAAATATACTCCTTTTGCCCTACAAATCTCTTCAACTTCAGAACTATGGTTCCCACAATTTATTAACTTCTCGCTGAAGTTTAAATTTTTTAAAGAAAATTATTTACTAACTTCAAGTTGAAAATGTGTCTTAAATGGTATTCTTAAATTCCTCAGTCATTATTTACTTTATGACACTGCATGCTTATCTGATACGCTTAAAGACTAGATTAAAGAAGCCTGAAAATTCCAGGCACAGAAACAGAAAAACTGAAGGAAAAATGAGACAAAATCAGGCAGAGAAAATACAGACTTTTAGGAAAATTGTAAATAATCACAGGGGAGCCAGCGTCCCAGTGGAGATTATGAAGTCTGGACAACAACTGGTGAGCAGCTGAATATTCAAGCATTATTTTATTCCAGTCCTTAGAAAGAAATGAAGGAAATTAGCTAAGGTCACCAGAGTCAATGGTGAATGGTGTTGCTGGGATGTTCAGGCTTAGATCTGTCTGAAAGCAGATGTAAATTATTATTACTGTAGTTTATTGGTTCTACACAATGTGTGTGCTCTGAACACAGCCTCTGCATAATGCTGATAATGCATTGGATGCTGAGAAATCCATATATAGGAAACACAGTTCTTCCCTCAGTACCATATAATCTGGTTTAGGAAACAGTGTAGCACTTTCTTCCTTCTTCCATTCCTATAAGAAACATAGTGGTTTTGGGGCACTAATAATATAAAAGCCTGACACTTGTCCAGAAGCTTTTCAGACACTGAATATATAAATTATTTGACATAAGTGTACCAGCATGAGAGAGAAGCAGATTAATGTGATGAAGAGTCAGAGAAAGAAAACTAATATTAATTCAACACATATGTTTCAGACCCTCTGCCTGGCAGGGAAATATCTACTGAGTCCAATAGTCAGAAAGTAGTGTCAAATTCTGAAAAATGCAAGTCATAATAATTCAACCATAATAATAAGCAAATTCAGCATGTATTTAAATATGCTGAATTTAAATACATGCTGAATTTGCTTAGAAATATACTATATGAGCTGGGCACGCTGGCTCACTACTGTAATCCCAGTACTTTGGGAGGTCGAGGCAGGTGGATCACCCAGAGGTCAGGAGTTCAAGACCAGCCTGACCAAGATGGCAAAACCCCATCTCTACTAAAAATACAAAAATTAGCAGGGCACAGTGGCACGCTCCTGTAATCCCAGCTACTCAGGAGGCTGAGGCAGGAGAATCGCCTGAACCCAGGAGGCGGAGGTTGCAATAAGCTGAGATTATGCCACTGCACTCCAGCCTGGGCTACAGAGCGAGACTTCATCTCAAAATAAATAAATAAAAGAAAAGAAATATACTATATTAAATTGGTAGGAGACTATATCCATTGCTCAAGTGTTCCTGATGTGGAATAAATCCTCATTATGTTAAAAATACCTTACATAGTTAACAGTTTATTTTTGGAAACGCATATTAATTTTTACTCCTCACATTCACTGTAGTAAAATGAGCAATTACTTTGAACTGCACTAAGAAATTTGATGATCATTCATGTTCATTAAAATGGGATTCTATATGCAGGTAGAATTACTATAATTTGATTTTTATTCTTACTAAATTACTCTTACCAAATTAAATACATATAAATAAAGTACTGACAAAATACCCATATATTTCACTGCACATTCTTCAAAGGAATATAAAGATGCTTAAAAATATCCTCAGTTATATTTTTCAGCCTTTTTCATATTATATAGAACTAACTAATAGAAATTTGTGCCTTATAGTTGTTCACAATATTTAGATGTTTTCCAAATTAATATTAGCTCCAATTCCAGCTCTGAAGTAATCATTTAGAACCTGAAGAGATGCTATGCTCTGACAACATATAAATTATATCTAAAAATACAGAATTACACATGGCGCTTACTGCATGCAACCAGTCTATACCCGTGTCTCTGGTAAGTATTTTAACATAATAATCACTTTACATATTATAGAGTGAAAACACTCCCAGCTATAAACAATTATACCTAGTAGTGTCATAGACACTAGAATTTTTTCAAAGAAATTATATTAATAGTAGATTTTTAAAAAATTAAGTTGAATAGCATATTAAATACAATAATAGGCAAATGGAATAAACAAAAACAAAGGTTACATATTTAATTATTGATTACTAATACTTTGTCAATAACTTGAAAATAACAAAGGAATATTTATTAGTCATAACACCCAATGCCGATTAAATGAAATTTTATCCTCATCAAATACGTATAAAAACTTCATACATTCTTTAGATATCATTTCAAGTGATACCAATTTAGTTCAACTCTGATTTTTTAAGTCCCTGAGCTATTACCATCAGAACCTAAAAACTGTTATTTTCATCAGATATTCTGTAGTTTCAATAATTTATTTTCCATAAAAATGTATAATAATTTTTTTTTGCATTTTTTTTTTTTTTTGGCACGATCTTGCTCTGTCGCCGAGGCTGCAACACAAGGTGAGATCTCGGCTCACTGTAACCTCCACCTCTCAGGATCAAGCGATCCTCCTGCCCCAGCCTTGTGAGCAGCTGGGACTACAGGCGCGTGCCACCATGCCCAGCGAATTTTTGTAATTTTAGTACAGACGGGGTTTTCCCATGTTGCCCAGGCTGGGGTCAAACTCCTATACTCAAGCTATGCCCCCACCGTAGCGTCTCAAAATGCTGGAATTATAGGGGTGAGCCACCCTGCCCAGCCTGCACATTATGTTATTTAAACACTTTATTGCTGAGCACCTAATAGGCATTCTGATAATAATGGGTAATTGATTGACAAACATATCAAACTTTGAAAACATACTTGGCTGTGCCATGAATAATTTATTCTATTTTACTATGAGTTACAATTCTGATTTATTAATCCTCCTTTTGATTTTTGCAAAGTTGAATTTTGCAGTCTTTCTTAATTCTCACAACTGCAATTTTTAGATGATATAATATTTAATATAAGGAAAAAAATGTGCACATAATCTGATAGTGACACATATGGCATAGCTAGAGCAGTCCCCACATATCAGAATTCACTTGAGAGAAAGGACAGTCTTTG
This sequence comes from Cheracebus regulus, assembly GCA_963574635.1. Taxonomy (NCBI): domain Eukaryota; kingdom Metazoa; phylum Chordata; class Mammalia; order Primates; family Pitheciidae; genus Cheracebus; species Cheracebus regulus. The sequence continues at coordinate 27,461 of CAUYQU010040389.1, forward strand.
GTTCAGATCCATTTTTAACATGGCTAAGCAAATATTTTTAAATTATCTCAATAAATACTAAAGATACATGATACTAAATATCAGGATATGCCAATCTTCTCCTCATTTTAGCATTTAAAGTTCTTTTATAAAGCTTTGGAGTTATATCACTAGAAGTTAACATTACTTTTTGACCTCTTGTAAACACATCAAGAGATAGAACACACTATTTCTCAAAGTACAGACCTCAAACATTTCATTTCAACTTCTTGTATTTCCTAATATAGTTTTATATCAATTTTAAAATGACCAAGAAATAATATGACAGTGAACAAAATATTTAAAATGAATATATTTCTGACTGTGGCTACTTTACCATACCAAGTTCCAAATAACATTCTCTCCATTTGAGAAGTAATTTTATCCTTTAAATTACTTATTCTGGGGGAAAATGCCAGCATTTTGCAAGAGCCCACTAAGAGAAATCTTAATGACATTTGAAAAAACATTGTTAAAGTGATTTCAAACAATATTTTTCACAAATTCACATCTCTATTAGGCATAAAGAGAAACATTTATGGGAAATTCATCATTAATGTTGATAAAAACAAAAGGTTCAGTAAGCCTATATGACAAAGCTAAGGTAAGTGCCATTGTACATCTGTATTTGTTTTATAACTAAATTTATTTATGATTCCACATGGCTTTCTATTAAAATTGGAGAGAAATCTTTAAAAAGTTGATCACTCAACTTAGCACTTACCTCATATGGGTAATAATGAGTGTTGTGGTGGGAATGAAAAAATCATCCACTCTGTCAAATTGTTTTCCCACTGGTTGGGTGTGGATCGTGTGGTGAGGCACATTCCCACTGGCCAGGGTAATTACCTACACAGAACACACCTTGATTAGCCCTCAACAATGCAGTCAACTAATAGTATAAGCTTTAATGTTATTTAGAGATAAAATAAATGTTTCTGGCAATAGTTCGCATAGGCTTTATGCCACCCTCAAAATTGATATATTATTACCCAAATTCCAATTCTGAGATTGTGTTGCTTGTTTTCAATATAGAAACATTTGTTTCTATAAAGAAAAAATTAAAAAATATATGTCTTGAAAAATTTCAGCTTAAAATATAAAGTAAATAGGTATGTAAGCAACTTCTGCATTATAAAAATCCTAATCTTATAACGAGAAAGATAAATGCAAACATATGGGTAATGTGAAATATCAGAACAAAATTTCTCCAGTATAACATAACTGGCAACATAGTTCTTGAAACCTCAAAATAAACATAAGAAACATTTAAATTTTTTTAAATCTTAGAATACATAAAACCATATTTTAAAACTTTTCCTCCTATCATTGAAAAATAAGTTTTAAGTGTTTTAATAAAAGAGATTTCATAATTTCTAATAAATTGTTTTTTAAACTTTTATGGTTTTTTTAAAGAAAAGTTCACTACATTTAAACTAGTTGATTTCTCCTAGTCCATTAGTTACCATATCCTATTAGTTCATTCTTCAGATCTGTTTGCACCCATTATCTTTCATGGTTCCCACTGCACAACCATCATTCTGGTAGCCTTTTAAAGGGCCTTTTTCCTGCCTTAATTTGTTCCCTTTTAATTTATCCCTTTATTTTAATTTATCCTTTTTCTACATATGGTCACCAAAGTAACTTCCAAAATTATTGGCTAAGTTAATTAGTGGTTGTCCCTCAAGACTAACATTTTTCCTTTGGCTTCTATGACAAGATTTTATTTAATTATTTTTATTTTTAGAGTTTGTTTTTCTTAAAAGGTCATTTTTCTTCATTGAAATGAATATACTTTCATTGAGTTCCATAGGAATTCCACCTGGCTGGGGCTGAATTCCTGAACAACAGCAAAATGGAAGGCCTTTATTTCAAGTTATTTCCTGGAAATATCTTTCTCTCTAATTACTGTGCATTTGATAGGACATTAATTATACAACAATTATGAAATTTGTGGATTATAGAATCATTATAATTTTTAAAACAGTATTTCAAAATGTTTATAAGACACATATGACTTTTAAAAGTAAAACAAATTATGATAAGTCTTTGAGAATCCATCTGAGGACACTAATTGGAAAATATTGTCGTATATCTAAAATTACGACACTTAGTCTTTACCAATTATACATGCCTCAGAAAACACATATTTGGCTTTCATATTTGACAAAGATATATGGATTAAATTATAATAAAAATTAAGCACAAAGCAAAAAGGTAAGTAGAATTTTCTGATCCTTGAGATCATGCTTCAAGGGTCAGTGGATACCGTTAGAAGATATACTGCATTAGGGCAAAAGAAAAAAAATAATTAACTTTCTAGTCTTTGCAAACTAGCATTGATTTATTTTCCAGCCTAATCTTTCAACATTATGGCATGGGAAACACTAGAGCCAAAATGAGGGTTTGCCCATATTTTTGGTTTTGTGAATTCAGTTTCCCCAAAGGAAACATCTTAACATCCGTTTCCTTTGTGAATGTTTCCTGATAATCTTTTGGGAGACAATTATCCAGGAATATTTTGACATTTCTGCAGTATGAGGCCTTTCACAGCAAAAAGCATTGGCAAACTTGGTTTAAGGCTGATGGCATGGCAAAAATGCCTTGGAGACTAATGATAGTATCTTACTCATGAGAAATTTAGAGAATTATCTCTTTTGAACCATTTGCTGATGTTCAAGGGAATTGACTTACTCCTCCTCTTCCAGGGGAAGATTTTCATACATTCTAGAGTAAAGATGATTATCTCTCCAGACAGAGGATAGACTGATATGCTAGCAGCCTAAAAAATGCAGAGACTTATAATTCTAGGGTCCCACTTCTTTAGTGCAACTTTGCTGAACATTCAGGGTAGCATTAGCTTCTCCACATGACTCAAAGTCTATTTGGGCTGGGGCATAAACACAATATGCTCCATGACTGAGACATGGTCTATTCTCTGATCCAGAGACCTGTGTTTCCTATCATATTGTTTGCCTATCTATCTATATCTATCTATCTATCCATCCATCAATCATCTATCTAATCAATCTTATATCTATATTCATACAACACGTACACACATAAACTTTGTAAATAAATCTTCTTGTATATACCTTTGTAAAGAATATTTCTTAATTCCTACACTTTATTTTATATTTTCAGTTATGACACTTACCTTTCACTCCCACCCAGCAAATATTTTTAATATGTACTATATTCTATTAGCACAAAATATTTTTTATTAGGCATCCAAAGAAAAATAAAGAACCCATTTTTAAATAACTGCATAATGTGTGAGAAGAATACCTCTATAATGCTTTTTTCTCTGTACAATATCAAAAGAATTTGTCTAAATTATTTTGTGGCAGAACTGTAACATTGGGAAAGTTGTTAATCTGTCCAAGTAGCATGGATCAAAGGTGAGAGGAAGGGATCAATTCTGAAGAAAATTGTATATTAAAAATATATGCAGCTTTATTTTTTTTAAAAAGACATGAAAAATGAAAACTTTTAAGCTATGCTAATCTTAAAGTTAATAGTATATTAAAATAATTTATAAGATGATTTTCTAAAAAATCATATATATTGACCTGTTTTATTTATCTTATCAAGAGTATACTTAAATACAAAAAATCTCAAATAACAAACACCTATTACCATATTGTGATAGATCATTCTAAAAGTTGCCCACTGTGAAGAATGTGCCTTTTCTATCAAGCGATTGGCTCTGTCACTCCATCCTGTTGAATTCGGGCAGGCAACATGACTTGCTTTGATGAATAGGATGTGGCAAAAATGACTTTATGTGAATTAAGTCCATACCTTACCTGGTCTTGTAGCTTGCACTTCTGTGACCTAAAACCATTATGCTGTGAAGATGCAGGATGAGTGTCGCATGTGAGGGACACAAGGCTCCCAGCTGAGCACTAATACCATGTGATAGGCAAGAGAGTGACACCTTTCTGAACCTTCCATCTCTAGCCAAGTTATCAGGTAACTGGAGTCCATGCATGCTCCCAGATCCCATCAGCAGAGCTGCCCAGGTAGCCAACTCACAGAATTGGGTGTCATCCTTCAATTTGATGACCTCATGTTTTAAGAGTGGATTCATTTGCAAAATAAATAACTGAAATACTATAACATAGTTTTGATGTTTCATACGACACATATTTCTAGTGAATATAAAATGATTCATCATTATGCTAGCTATATGAAACTATTCTATTTAAATAAAAATGTAACTTGTAAGTTAAATATTGCAATATTGAAAATAACTCAGAAACATTAAAATCTTGATAGTGACAACTGATTAAAAATAAAACTATTTCATTTAACAGAATTTATTTTAAAATGCCCAAAAGTTAATAATTTGGGGTCTTGTTAAGAGAGGGATATTCAAGGCAGTAGCAAAATTGCAAAGCATCTTGAAAAATACTGTAGCACAAAACTCATTTCCAGGGCCAAACACTCCTTCCCACTCCCTTTCTGTTTCTGCTTATACTTGTAATTATAAAAGTCTAAAGACTGAAGGGATCATGATCAAAATGCAATTTTTGTTCTGTATCTGTGAAGTTCTCACGTAAACAACTTCAAGGCAGAGGCAAAATCCATAAGAATAACAACACTATTCTTCCTTTAGAAATAAGCCTGTGCTCAGATAATACAATATTATCAGATTAGAGAAAAATGGAGATGGTTTTGAGGACTTTGCTGTTGAATTCTCTTTGTCTCTATCATACATGCCTTACCAAAGTTGTTTAAAGGTAAATTATGACTTTTTTCCCCCCTAATGGTATCAGCTTTGTCACTATAGGTTACTTTTTTTGGCAAATAAATATAACCTTTAATACATATAACCTATGATTTTTCCCAATCTGAAAGTACTTCAGTGTCAACTATTTGCCCTTTTCTTTGCCTATCTGGTTATGATTAAAGCTATAGTCCTCAGATGGAAAATTATCATTGTTAAATGATCACAAATATCCAACAAAAGTCAAAAGCTTTAAAGATCACTACTTTCTCGAGTATACTGAGATGTACTTACCTGTAGTGTTGGTGATGTCTTCTCCAAGGTACCCCAGCTTAGCACCCAGACCTGATCATGTGATTTGTCATAGTGTAATTTAACTGGGACAGGGTCTGTGCTCACCACCTTCAATAAATAAGAATGGAAAGAAGTGTTTTAGACTAAACTATTAGTTAAAAGCTAGGCCAGAAATTCTGAGGATTCTAATTTAGATGTTAGATTAAATATTTATTTTGCCAAATATATAGTTTCCTAAGCTCTTATTTAATCAATTTGGAAATGTCATACTTTAATATCACCTTTCTAAATTATCATATTTTATCATATATGATTACCATGATCACAATTATCATGTACATGATAAACATTTTGTTTATCATTTATACAACTGTACATAGCTTTAAGTTCATGCATTACCTATGCACATTGTGAGGTGAGGAGAAGCTATTTAGAAATTCAAGATACAAAAGATTAATATATTCATTTTAGTTAAATGTTGAATTCAGGTGAGAACTATGTTTACACCATTAGACTTATTTTATCCTAATTCTGGTTATGGGATTTTACTGTCTGTAACATTAAAATGTCAACAACCTGATATATGGCTGTAACTCTAAGGAATGATTAGCTAATTAAGTTTCCTTAATGGGAAACTCAAAACCACAGAAGAAAAATGAATGTCGCTTATTTTTGTTTTTTGTTTTTTTTTTTTTTTTGCATTATGCTAGGTATGAAAATGTGTTTCTCTGCTAATATTTAGCATTTACTTAAAACAAAATTCTCAGAAAACAAATTGATGCCAGGAAGCTACTTCATTCACCTTAATTTTATGAATTTTATGCTATTCATATTACAAGCTAACACCATTTAAAATTAATTTCCCAGAGTAGGTACTTATATATTTTCTGATTATATAATATAAAACAAATTGTATCTAATAAAACAAACTTTATCCAATAGTGAAAGCATTTCTTCCCAAGGATCTATTAAATAGCCTTAGAGAATTTTCTGAGTACTTATCCGTAATTCAATGTTCTTCTCAGTACATTAGTAACATGTAAACTATAGTTCTGGTTGGAAATATGGAAATTCATATTTTAAATTAAATGTTAGCAAATAAGTCTTACTAAGGCATCTCTTTTCTAAAATAATGCCCTTCATTTTGCCTATTTAAAATTCTTAATATTCTTGGATTACTGAAGTAATTATTAGATTTTGGAAGAAATCCACTTAAACATTTTTATATTATAGTCTTCACCCCTTTTTTCCTGACGAAGAGAGCCAGTATACTGTTTTGGGATCAGATGGGCAGCAATGTCCTCAGGAAAGGTAGCCCACTTGGCAAGCACCACGGATCCAAAGTATTGACTAATTTTATTTCCTTTTGATTGATGTTGAGTTTTCTGGCCTCTTCAGAGGCTAGGAGTGGTCACATTGCACATTCTAGTTTCTGTATTGTAAAGATCAAAAGGGTGTGTGATTTCTGAGAACGATACTGCATTCCATCAACAGAGATAACAGGAGAAGGCTTCCTTCCACCACACGTTCTCTTATTTCCTACTATGAATGCAAGCCTATGAGGATATTAAACCTCTAGTTTCCAAAGTCATTTTGTGGCCATGAAGCTATTAGGTTAAGAGGAAAGCCCAATACTTTGAGGGTACAGAGGAGAAAAATGAAAGGAAACTGAATACTTTATAATCTTGAGTTGCTACGCAAACACAGAACAGCTATTCCCAGACTTGATGTTATTTAGGTAATTAAGTAGCTTTATTGCTTAAGGAATAGTTAATCTGAATTTTTTAATTGTGTTCGAAAGCCAGATGTTTTATTTAATTTTTTTCATGTACTAATCAATAATTTCAATGCATATATAGCCCTAAAAACCCATAATTAATCACTACACTAATGACAAAGCCATAAGAATCCTTTGATTTTTCATATTTTATTTTTATTTGTTAAACTTGATCTATGTGCGAATGTAATAGCCTATTTTGCTTGAAGCTTTAAGTGGAATAATCTTTAGATCTTTAAAATGTTAAGATAAGATAGCTTAACACAAATGGCAAAAGCAACAATAGAAATGATCTCATTGTTATTTAATTGTAAGAATATATCAAAGGTACTTAAGTAACTTTAAGGACATAGGAACTATTTGAATGAAAATTTCCAGTATGCCAGCTCTCACAAATTGCTTTTCTTTTCACCAGACCTTTCATAAGTATTATCTTATAGAGAATACTAAAAACCATAGGTTATGCTAACAACCACATTTATATGGGATAAGGAAAGTGAGGATCCGTCTTGTTGGTGGTAGTCAGCCAATAATCAGGACAGCTGAGATCCGATAGCTTGTGTTCCTTTCCAATGTGGTAACCTCTCTGCATGTGAAAGACACTCCCTCTTAGTTGGTTGTTTATTCCTGGGAATGTGTGGATATGTTGCTCTCTTATTTATGCCTCATGTATAAAAAACATTCTTTTGGGTCCTTTTTCTCTATTGGAGATTAAAAAGAAACCCAAGGGGCTGAAATACATGCCGCCATCTCTATAAGCAATATAATCCTTGTGGAGAATCACTGAAAGTCAGTATAGATCATGTTTCTGAGCATGTATTCTTCAGCCAATTTCCAACTTTAACCCTTTCACTTAAATTAAAATAATAATGACTGCAACAATAATAATGGTACCTTGGGAAGTTACTAAACTTTTCTGTGGCTCAGTTTCCTCTACAATAAAGTGGAGACTGTAATAATATCTACTTCGAAAGGTTACTGTGAGTATTGGGTGAGATAGTAAAGTACTTAGGTTGTGCCTAGTGACTATTAAGCACCATGGAAATACCACTCATACTACTACTATTATCAATAGAAACACTAATTGGGTTAGATATTTTAGTGACTATAGTATCATAATGTTTTAAGGTTAGATAATGCAATCTCTTCATTTAGTAAGCGAAAGAACTGAGGCCTATAAGAGAAAATAAATCCATTTCTGTCCTTGAAGAATTTATAGACTAGAGGGTGAAAAGAGCACTTAAAACAACTCGATGTGTATCACAAAATAAAAATAAGGACCAAGCACTATGAAAGCTCAGAGGAAAAAGTACAATGCAGCATAAAATATAAGCAGAAGAGGTAAGGCTTTGATTGAACCTTAAAGAATAAATATTTTTATGAGTGGAAAGAAAGAATATTTTTAAAAGTTAAATTATGGGACTATTTTACAGGAAGTGTCAGAAGGCAGTTCATGATGAATTGCCTTCACATAAATTAGGATATACGTATTTAGAGGAGAAAAGTATCAATCAATTTTCAAAATAACTTTAGACTTTGAAAAATGTCTGCTCAATGATCTCCAAAAGCTGTGAACATTTTGTTTCAGCATTTCAAAAGTTTTGTACTAAATTCAGTTATTTTGCTGTCTGGTTATAAAAGTTCACCAGAACTGAAAAAGATATGAAGAAAAAAATAAAGAAATGTAATGTAACATTATTTGGAAAAATCATAATTTTTAAGAAAATTTATCTATATTCAAGTATAACACATTTTACACAAGAAACATTTATGTGATTTTCATCAATAGAATCATATAATCATATATTAAAGATAAAAATATTCCCAAATGACTCTCTTCAAGATAATAGTTCCATGACCCAATTTTTAGTCAAAAAAGCAAGTATGTTACTATTAATACCATCAGCTTTGGCAAGCGAATAAATTACGTGTTGGATTTTACAAAACACCTGCTAGTATGCTATTGAAATTGACTTTAAATAATCAGTAAATCTAGACTAATTGCTGTTTGTAGAACAGAAAGGCAGTATTTCTGACACCTATAACATATTGTTTTTGCCACAACTTCTGAACATCGTCACCAAAAAGTTGAAACGGTTCTCCACATGTTATACAAAGGATTCAAAGATTCTGTCATCCTTGACCATAGTCTTCCTCCCATACTTCACATCCTCAGGAAAGGCAATTGAATCTACCTTCTAAATGATGATCCCTTTGCAATGTCTCTGCTATCCTCAGGAACACAGTCACCATTATCATTATCCTATGGTGTCTAACTTTTAACTTTATACTCCTCAGTCTTTCTCACAGATTTGTCTCGGTGATTTTTTTTTCTTTTCCTTTTCTTTTTCTTTTCTTTTCTTTTCTTTTCTTTTCTTTTCTTTTTTTTTTTCTTTTTCTTTTTTTGAGATGGAGTCTCTCTCTGTCATGCAGGCTGGAGTGCAGTGGTGTGATCTCGGCTCACTGCAATCTCCACCTTCCAGGTTCAAGCGATTCTCCTGCCTCAGCCTCCCGAGTAGCTGGGAATACAGGCGTGCGCCACCACGCTCGGCTAATTTTTTTTTTGTATTTTTAGTACAGATGGGGTTTCACCGTGTTAGCCAGGATGGTCTCCACCTCCTGACCTCGTGATCCACCTGCCTAGGCCTCCCAAAGTGCTGAAATTACAGCGTGAGGCACCGCGCCTGGTCTTTCTTCATTCTTTAAGCATCAGACAAGTCATGATAGTCATCAGCTCAAAGCCATCAGTTTTGAAAGGGATAAAATGTGTGTTGGATTTTACAAAATACCTGTTAGGATACTCTTGAAATTTATAGAATCTTCTACTTTCTTTTAGAGTAATGCCAAAAGTCCTTATAATGACTACCTGGCCTTACCTGAGCTGAGGCTGACACCCCCCTAGTCTTCAGCCTTGTCACCTACTACACTGTCCTTAATATCTCTGACACAGAATCTCCTGGCCTCCTTCGCTGTTCATCCAATATGAGAGCCATGCTTCTGCCTTTTGGAGGGTCTTTCCCTGAAAAGTTCTTGCCTAGAATTCCAGTGCCTGCTTCCTCAACATCTCTGCTCATAATTCACTTTCTCAGTGAATTAGTCACTCAAACCCTCCTTCCCCAACAGATACCCTTTCTCAGCTTTCCCAAGCACTCCTGCCCTTGTTCTGTTACATTTTCCAAAACCACTCACCACCTTACATATCACATAATTTATATTTTAGTTTATTTATTTCTTATTGTATGCCTCCATCTAATAGATTCTATGCTCCCAGAAGTTAATCTTTTTGTGTTTGTTAAGGTCAATGATATAAACTATGCATTTAGAATAATACTTTGTGAAATTGTATTCTCAATTTATAATTAATAAACTTTTAAGTCTGCTTAATTGTCAAAAGTAAGTTGCAAAATTGTGTAGCATGACAACTAGTTATTATTAAGATCATTATTATGATTTATTTTCTTAAAAATATTTTCTCCTCTGATGTTTAAATTGATATTATTTTATTGAACAAAAATAATTATAATCCTGCACCAGGTTTATACAACCTGGCTCTTTTAATGAGGTATTTTAGAGATGCCTTATCTGTATGAGACATCAATGGTAAAAATTTAATTTTCATAACAATCTTTTTGTTGAAGTATGCACTATTGTTATCCCTTTTATACAGATACAAGTATGCAGATAAAAGTAAACAGAAGATTAAGATTACCAATGTTGATCCCTTCATATTGTAAAATTCTCAGTTTCCTCTCAAGACACTAGGGTTCACTATATGTTACCTGACATTCCAACATACAGATAAATTTAGGTCTTCAATATTGATCCATATATTAAATTTTTATTAATAAAATATGATTTTTTTAAGGTTAAAAAAATGTAAATGGATCTCATGGATTCTCTTCCCATAACTAATCAGTCACCTGTAAGTTTTTTGGGTTTTACATGCTCCACTTTGGAGACCATTGATGTGCATAGTTTTTGTTTATGCAGTCACCATTCATTTAATTTAGGAAAAATAATATGAAGTAAATGCAGTATTCAGGAAAACGTAATTAGGAAAAATTGGTTATGTGCTCATATTTTATTTCAAAAATTAACCTATACAATGCTTATTTATTGCTTACTGTAATTTACATTAAAAAATAAAGATGGGTCTTCCTAGTTGCCCAGGCTGGCTTCCAACTTCTGGGCACAAGCAATCCTCCCACCACAGCCTCCCAAGTAGCTACAGCCACGTGTCACCGCAACCACTGGTATAATTTACACTTGACTACCCATGTTTATTTTGCTAGAAAAGTTGTTTTCACACTCTAGAGAAGCCTATGGAAATGAGACTTACTGATAGCCGGCCATTCAAACCCCCATCCTAATAGAACAAAGGGGATAAGTTTGCATCTATTGAGTGATACTGTAAGATTTTATTTAAGTGATAGCTTTCAATTATACACTAGAAATTTCTCTCCTACATAATAATCACTAAAATAAATGCTGTTCACACAGTAGCCTTTGCTTAGCCTGGTGATATGGAAGTTATTAATATACAATCCCTCTTCTATAGTTTTATTGAATTATTAAACATTTTCAAAAAATGTTTCAAATAATTTTTAAAATGGTACTAAATGGATAGTAGCGATTTATATATTGGAGTTCTAGAATCTACATTTCTTAGTTTCTCATACAAGTACTGTTTTCAGTCTAATATTGTCATGGTGAATAAACTTTTTACCTTATTGCTTTGTAAAATATGTTAACATAAATTATACAGTATAATAATAAAAATGCTTTTATTTGTTGTAGCTTTAAAACACATATGGATAAAAACATTTTTTCTTTACCATTTTACAAACATTGTTGAAGGATACACAATTATTAACATTATGAGACTTTTATTTCTTCTGTTGCTTTCTAAACTTAACTCCTTCACAATTCCAACATGCATAGTATTAAAAAATTCATCAATTTTCTTGAGGGGGTGCATATACAACAAATTTAAAACAGATGATACCATAGTCAAGGACCAGTTGTATCAACTTCTAAATATGAAATGCTGACAATAGCAGCAAAGACACACAGAACTTGTGTTTTGTTCTTGACATGAAGGAACAGTGAAGCACAGCTTGTTTATCAGTCTGACAAGGAAAGTACCAGCTGGCTAATTAAGTGAACCTAATTTAAAATAATGATGCAGTTCTCAAGATAATGCTCTAATGACTGGAGGAGACTGCTGATGATACTTAAGAATACCCCTGAGGTGTTACAATAACTCCCTTCTACATGCAAGCAGAACTTGATCTTTCTCCATAGACGACAAAATGAGGTCAGTTGTTTACTAGCTATCTTTTATACTACAAAACATCACCTGTATGATATTCTTACAAAAACTTTAATGGTGAGAAAAGCAATAATTGAAACAATTTGACATTTAAAGCAACACCAAGTTTATAGATTCCATTAAAAAAAGGTGACCTTTACTTTTTTAGCTGCAGATAAAAATGTAATTCATTTATTTGCCGAAAACAAATGTATCAATGATCTCCTAATGCTAATAATTTATTATAAAGTTTGTAAAATCTTAAACTGTCATGAAAAAACTTGTCATTTTAATAATAATATGTAATATTTAGTTTACATTTTAAAGAATGATTCGTCCCCAAAAAGACATTTAGTACCAGTCCACATGGTCAAATACATGCAAAAATCAGAAAATATCATTTCATAGATGAGTATAGCATGAAATACCAGGAGTTCAGTTTAATTGGATTGAAAAAGAAAACTTCAAAGTTTAAATTTCAATAAGTGTAACGTTATTTTCTTTATTGTTATTGCTTTCAAAAAGGCATTTTGATTTTTGGACTTTACTGTCTCATTTCTATATCCGTACTTTGTACAATGTATAGAATTTTTTATAATGTTTGGGAAATAATTAACTAAATTTTGATAATAATTAGTATTATTCATTGCCTCTGTATAATATACTCAGATTAGAAAAAAATAAGTAAATAAAAGCACATCATACAATAAGGAATTAAAACATCATTTGGACATGAAAAAACCTAACTTTGAATCTGGGTTCAGTTGACAACAGTGGTCAAATTGAGAATTGATGCTTTACTTCTTACAAAAAAGTACTTTGCAGTTCACTATAAATGTAAGTGTGTGGTATCTTTATACACTTAAGTTACTAGGATTATTAATCTATAAAACAGAAGTCAGTATTTTTGTCTATAAAATTGACCATTTTACACTTTGTTTTAAATTAGAAAAATCTTCAAGAGAATTTCAAATTCTAAAAGATGAATTATTTTCAAGTATAAAAAGAGTCATTAGCATATTCATAACAACTTTAAGCATGTACTTTGAAGACTAAAATTCACATACTCTTAAGGTAATGTTAAGACAAATATAAGGATGAGTTATTTCACCCAGCAGGTAGTAGAGTTATGGAACTCATTATCAAAAGAAGTGCACAGGCTGAAATTATACATAGTTGCAAAAAAGAGAGCTCAGGTAAATTCAAAAATAGCACAACTTAAATTTTTTAAAGATAACTTTATGTATTTTAGTAGCGTATATATACCTAATACTTCAGGTTGATATTTACAGTCAACAACATGCCTCAAAAAGTACTTTCCCCCTCAGAAAGAATGCTACAGAGATGTACCCTGTATGGGAATTTTCATTCTATACACTCAGGTGATCACTAAATTGCTGTAGAATAGTTTGTCTAGAATGGCCCAAATAATTGCAGTTCTTATTTCACTCTCCTTCTTTCTAGCAAGGTATTTAATAGCTCTTATAATTGAAAATATCTTTTTTTTATAATTACAGAAAGGTAATAATCAGCCACATCATATACCTCTCCAGAGTTGAGTGAGTGACTTCCACTACATACCACTGTCTCTGTGTTTTGCTCAGAGGATTAAGTGCCTACTTTTTTTTTTTTTAACAATAGGAACATATTTGATATGTTGCTTTTGTTTCTGACAGTTCTCCTAATGGAGGGCAGCTATAGAAAATGGGGCAATAAGGCTGATAAATGGTGGCATTGGACAGAATGTATCAAGAGAAGGTAAGCATTTGTCTTTAATAGTAGAATATATGAGAAAATACAGTGACTATTGGAAAAACTTGAATTATAGCAGCAGGTATACACTGGCTTTTTAGTTTGCTGTCAGCAAGCCTATTCCTTAGGATAGTTGGGAATGTCCTCTTATTCCCAGAGCAGGTAGAGAGAAAAAACAGGAAAGAAAATTGCTTAGTTAATGAAGATACACATTTTTAGATTAACAAGAGAATTGTTTTTTGTTTCTGTGTTTATAAATCAGTTCATTTGGTTAGTGATAAAATCATTTTTTCTCGATTTCTTCTTGGGTTTCATGTCATTAACCTATATTTTCTCCTTAATTTGGCCTCTCATACTCTTTTTAAATTTTACTAGCAAGATTTTAACTTAATATTTTCTTAGTTGATTTTATTTTCTGTAAGACTGTGTGTATATTTCTTCTTTCATTCAATTCTGATAGTTTTAATTATGATTTTTGTCCTTGTTATTTGCCAAAATTCCCAGATTCACCTACTTCCTTAGTCTTTTTTCATTTTTTAAAAATTGTGGTAGATATATTTAACATGAAATTTACCATCTTAACAATTTTTTAAATTTTATTTTATTTTTATTTTACTTTAGGTGTATATTATATCCAGCATTTCTCCCCATGTTATCCCTCCCCACCCCCAACTGTTCCTCCCCTACCCCCACAATTGCCGCCAGTGTGTGATGCTCCTCTCCCTGAGTCCACGTGTTTTCATTTTTCTGAAATATATTCATAATTCTGTGTAATCATCATCAACATGAATCTCCGTAATTCTTTTCCTTGTAAAATCGAAACTCTATAATCATTAAACAATAATTCCTCAATTCTACCTCTTCCTCACCCTGGAAATTACTATTTTACTTTCAGTCTCTATTATTCTGACTACTCTAATTACCTCATCTAAATTGAATCAAACAGTGTTTTTCTTATTATGACTGCCTTATTTCACTTAGCATAATGCCCTCAGCTTACATTCATGTTGTATCATATTTCATAATTTCTTTGCCTTTTAAGGCTGCATAATATTCCATTTTATTTATAAAGCATATTTTATCTATTCATCTGTCAACAGACACTTGAGTTACTTCCATGTGATAATTCTATTTTTAATGTTATAAATAACCACCAAACTGCTTTTCAAAGTAGCTCCAACATTTTATATTCCCACCAATAATGCACAAGGATTTCAATGTCTCCACCCACTTGCCAAAAGTTATTTTTTGTTTGATAGTAGCCATCCTAATAGATATGAGATGACATCACACTGTAGTTTTGGCTATATTTCCCTAGTGATTACATTTCCCTAATGATACTGAACATCTTTTTATATGCATATTTATATGCATATTGAACATCTTTTTATATACGTATGTATAACATGTTTGGAAAAAATGTCTATTGAAATTCTTTGCCCACTTTTGAATTCAGTTTTAGTTTTTTTTTGGTTGAGTTTTAGTAGTTCTTTTCATATATGGGATAGTAATCTCTTATCAGATGTATTATCTGCATATATCTTCTTCTGTTCCATGGGTTGCCCTTTTACTTTTCACTCTGTTAATATTATCTTTGAATGAAGAATGTTTAAACAATTTTATGAAGGTCAATTTATGTAGTTTTTCTTTGGTTGCTTGTACCTTTGTTGCCACATCTAAGACATCCGTGCCAAATCCGGTATTATGAAGCTTTTGCTCTCTCTTCTAACAGTTTTAGTTTTACATCTGAAATTTAGATCTTTTATTAATTTTGTGTTAGTTCTTATTCGTGACGTTCTGTAAGCTTCTGACTTCTTCTTTTGCATGTCGATATCCAGTCAGTATCCCAGAATTACTTATGGAAAGATTGCCATTGCTCCACTGAATGGCCTTGGAACCCTTATCAAAAAGCATTTGACTATGTTTATTTATGGACTTTCTGTTCTATTCTATTATTCTGTATGTCTGTCTTTATCCTAGTACTACACAGTTTTGCTTACTGAAGCCTCTGCAGTAAGTTTTGACATAAAAAAAAAAAAATGAGAGTCCTCTAGCTTTGTTCTTCTTTTTCAAGATTACATTTGCTATTTAGGTTCCCTTAAGATTCCATTGAATTTTAGGATGGGCTTCACTATTTCTGAAAAGAAAAAATTTGATAAGAATTTTACTGAATCTGTAGATTGCTTTGGGTAGTACTGACACCCTAACAATGTCGAGTCTTTCAATTCATGAACATGGGATGATTTTCCACTTATACAACTCCTTTAATTTCTTTCAGCAATATTTTGTAATTTTCCTTGCATATCTTTCACCTTCTCTCTTAATCCCTGTATATTTAATCTTTATTATGCTACTATAAGTTAAACTGTTTCCATAATTCTCTTTGCAATTTGTTTGTTGGTGTATGGAAATCCAACAGATTCATGCACGTTCCTTTCTGCTCTGATACTTTATTAAATTCACTCATTAGTTCTAATAATGTTTTTGTGTGATTTTTAGGATTTTCTACATGTAAGATCATGCCATCTGCAAATCATTATCTTCTTTCTTTTTTATTTGGAAGGCTTTTATCTTTCTAGCCTAATTGCTCTGGCTAGAAGCCCAGTACAATGTTAAGTACAAGTGGCAAAAGTGGGCATCCTTGTCTTTTTCCTGATCTTAGAGGAGAAGCTAAGTCTTTCATCATTGGGTTTTTCCCACCTGGGTTTCATATGTTGCAGTAGTTTCTTCCCATTCCTAGTTTTTTGCGTATTTTTATCATTAAATAGCGTTACATTTTATCACAGGCTTTTTTTCATCAGTTGAGATGGTCATGTAATTTTTCTCTTTCGTTTCGTGAAGGTTGTTTACTACAGTGATCTATTTTTGTATGTTGAATCGTCCTTGCATTCCAGGAATAAATCCTGCGTAGTTATGGGTATGACGCACTTAGTGCTGCTGAACTCGGTTCACTGATATTTAGTTTCGTATTTTTACATCAATGCTCATAAGGCATCTTCAGCTGTAGGTGCGTTTTCTTGCAGTGTTTTTGTCTGGTTTTGGTATCATGGCAATGCTTGCCTAATAGAAATGATTAGGCAGAACTTACTCCTCTTCAATTTTTTTAGTAAGGTTTGAGAAATATTGGTGTTAGTTCTTATCAGGTTTAGGGCTTTTATTGGGATATTTTTGATTACTGATTCAATTTTCTTAGTAATTGGAAGTATATTTATTTTTTTCGATTTTATTATAATTTAGTCTCACTGCATTTTGTGTGTCCCTAAATTAGTACATTTTATCTAGGTTATCCAATTTGACAACATACAATTTTTTCATGATACTTTCTTATAATACTTTGCATTTCTATAGCATTGGTATAATAATAATATCCCCACTTTCATTTCTGATTTTATTAATTAAAATCTCTTTTTTTTTCTTATCCCATCTAGCTAATATTTTTGTCAATTTTCTTGGTCTTTTTAAAGAATTAAGTTTTGGTTTCAATGGTTTCCTCTATTCTCTATTTTACCTTTTCTAATTTTTATCAGTTCTTTCCTTCTGCTAGCTCTGATTTTAGTTCTTTTTCTTTCAGTTTTTTAAGCTGTAAAGATAGGTTGTTGATTTGAGGATATGTCTTGATTTTTTTTAATGTAAGTATTCATCATTCTAAATTCTACTTCCCCCGCTTCCTTCCGCACTGTTTCACAGTGTCCCATACGTTTTGGTCTGTTGTGCTTTTATTTTCATTTACCTCTAAGTATTTTTTAATTTTCCTCATAACATTTTTTTGATTGGTTGTTTAAGGTTTTTTAATTTCCACAATTTAAAAAAAGTTTCCAATTTTACTTTTATTATGGACTTCTAATTTTACACCATTATGCTTAGATAAGATAATTTTTATTATATCTAACTTTAAAATCTATTGAGACTGATTTTCTGGCCTAACATATGGTCAATCCTGGAAAACATTCCATGAGTACTTGAGAGAAAAATATATAGTATATGCTGTTGTCATTGGTGAGAGTATTCTGTATATATCTGTTAGATCTGTTGGTTTATTGTGATAAGTCCTCTACTCCCTTTATTATCTTGTGTCTGGTATTTCTATCAATTATTGACAGTGAGGTATTGATGCTTTCAATTATCATTATAGAATTCACTATTTCTCTTTTTAATTCTTCCAGCTTTTGCTTTGCACCTTTTGATAATTTGTTATTAAGTATACACATGTTTGTAATTTTTAAATCTGCTTGCTGTATTAAATTTTTTATTAATAAATTATCTCCCTTTTTGTCTCTTGTTTTTTTTTTTTTGAGACAGAGTCTCACTCTGTCACCCTGGCTGGAGTGTAGTGGTACAATCAAAGCTCACGGCAGCTTTGACTTCCAGGTTCAAGTGATGCTCCCACCTCACTCAGCTTCCCAAGAATGTGGGATCATAGGTGTGTTCCACCACACCCACCAAATGTGTGTGTGTATATATATATATAAATATACACCATATACATCATATATATATATGATGCACCAAAATACATAAACAAGTAATTCCTATATATATACATCATATATATATGCATCATATACATACATACTATATATATACACATCATATATATACACATCATATATATATACATCATATATATATGATGCATCAAAATACATAAACAAATAATTCCTATAAATGCATAATTTTCTTAAATTATGTAGGAAACAAAAAGATTTTTGCAAATAAAAGTTACAATAATGATAGTTTTAGACTAATAATATTAATGCATTAATCTCATATCAAGTAAGAGACCAAAAATGAAGTTATAAAATTTTGTTATAATCAGATTAGCTTTCATGATTTTCCATGTATTTGCATTTATAAAGACGTTTATTTTTCCATATAACTTCAAGTTACTGTCTAGTGGTTTTTGTTTTTCTTTTTTCTTTTTTTTTGATACAAAGTCTCACTCTTTGTCACCCAAGCTGGAGTGCAGTGATGTGATGTTGGCACAATGCCACCTCCGTCTCTTGGGTTCAAACGGTTCTCCTGTCTCAGCCTCCTGAGTAGCTGGGACTACAGGTGCATGGCACCAGGCACAGCTAATTTTTGTATTTTTAGTAGAGGCAGGGTTTCACTGTGTTGGGCAGGATGGTCTCAATCTTCTGACCACGTGATCCATCTCCCTCAGTCTCTCAAAGTGCTGGGATTCCAGGCATGAGCCACCATGCCTGGCCTGCCTAGTGTTTTTGTTTGTTCATTTGTTTGTTTAATTTACTTTGCAGGACTACCTTGAACATTTCTTACAGGACAAGTCTAATTATAACAGACAAACTCAGCTACTGTTTTTCTGGAAATGTCTTAATTTCTACCTCACTTTTGAAGGATAATGTTTGTGGAATATAGCATTATTGATAGATTTTTTTTTTTTTTTTTGGCTTGTAGTACTTTGAATATATTGATCCACTGCCTTCTGGCTTCCATAGTTTCCAGTAATAAATCTGCTAACAATCTTATTGAGAATATACAACATGTATTGAGTTCCTTCCTTCTTACTGCTTTCATGATTCTTTCTTTGACTCTGGCTTTTGGCAGTATAATTCTAATATGTCTTGATGTTGGTCACCATTGTTCATCTTACTCAGACTTTGTTGATCTTCACAGATGTTTATATTCATGTTTTTCATCAAATTTGAAAAGTTTTTAGCCATTATTTCCCCATATATTCTCTTGGCTATGTCTCTCTTTCTTATCCTTCTGGGATCGCCACAGTGCATATGTTAGTACCCTTGTCTAAGTCTCATAAGTCCCTTATACTTGGTTCACTCCTCTTCAATTTTTTTTTCTGGTCCTCAGACTCAATAACTGCATTGTCCTATCTTCAAATTTGTTGATTTTTCTGTTTGCTGAAATCTGCTTTGGAATACCTCTAGTAAATTTTTCATTTCAATTATTGTACTTTTCAACTTTTAAATTTTTAAAAAATTTTTAATTCTTTACTAATATTTTCATTTTGTCTGTACATTGTTTCCTCAACTTCCTTTATATCTTTAGTGCTTTAAGCATCTTTAAGATAGTTGTTTTAATGCCTTTAAAATCTGCCTCAGGTCTTTTTCAGGAATACATGCTGTTGATTCATTTCTGTTTTTTTAAATGACCATACTTTCCTGTTTCTTTGAATGCCTTATGACTTTCTTTATTTTTAAGACTAGGCATTCAAATCTAATCATTGTGATAACTCTAGAGATCAGATTCTTCCCCTTCCTTGAGTTTTCATATTTAATTGCAATTTTTGCTTTTATTTATTATTGTAGGCTATCTCCATGCCAAGGTTCAACCTAATGTAACCTTAAAGTCTTCTTATGTATTTTTCGGAGCCTTTCTCTAGGGTAAGTTTACCAATTGGTCACATTCTATTTTTTCTCCTATATGCAGTTGCTTTTTAATAAACTCATATTTAATGCCTGGTTCTAAAAAGAAGAACTAGAGAAAAATGAAAGAAGAGTATAAAAGAACATTAGCCCTTTAAATTTCCTGAAAGTCACTTTTGCCAAAGGAAGAGGATCTTGCAACAACGCACAAGGTATAACAACAATGTTCACCCACCTCTGTCTACAGCTCTGTAATCATAAGTGTCAATCAACAATCAAAGAACAGATACCCAAAAAATAAAGGACAGGCTCTTTTTTGCTCACCCTGCCTCCTGCATTCTGTGTGCAAACTGCTCCTGTTTTTGTTGTTGTCAACAGCTAATATTTTAATTGATTATATGTTTACTAATTTCCTTGATCAGATCAAATTTACAGCTAATTTTTTTGATTCCCGAAGTAAATAATTTGTTTCCTTGTTGTTTCCGTTTACATTGGTAATAAAGTCTATGTTCTTGTGTGTCTAACACAATAAACAAATCATGCCCTAGTTTTATAATTATTTTTTTACAATTCCAGTTAGTCTTTTTGTAATATTTTACTTTATTTTTGGTATTCATTATTTGCTACCATCTCATAGTAATTTATCTGCCTTTTTAAGATCTTCCCTTTTGAAGTAACACAACCAGAAAGCAAAAGGAAAATAAATTACTGCTTTTTTAAAGTATATATATATATATATATATATATATTTCATTTGAGTTTCATTGACTTCCTGAATCTGATAACTGTCATAAGTGGTTCTATATTTTTTATGTTACATAAATTATTATGGTTTATTACACTTTATGCAATTATTACTTATTTGGACCTAAATATTAACTTTTTACTTTTCTATTATCTGTTTTAGGAAATATTATTGCATATATATTAATCCTGACTTTATATCTTAATCTCTCATTTATATTCTCCTTCTCTTTTCCACAATACACTGCATTATTTGGATTACTACATTATTTGTAATTCAGGTCTATCTCTTACTTATTTAATCAATCTCCTCTTTTATTTAAACTATTGTTTAATGTATACATAGCAATTTTAATTTTAATAATTAATTTTAGTTTTTAGAAGAAATATTTTGGCTTTTTCCAATTTTAGTAATCTATTCAAGAAATATTATTATAAAAGTTGAAAACAAAATTATAACAAAAGGATCATCAATGTAGAAATACAGAAAAACTCTCAATTGTGTAAACATTTCACATCTCTCTAATTTTATCAGTAGATTAAATATGATATTAACTAAAAATTTGGCAGGAATTTATAGAAATTCACTACTGCTAGTCACCTATGCTAATTTTGGAAATAAAATATAATCACTTGGAAAAGTATGCACCTTGGATAGCTTAATATGCATACACTCACATAAACTCACATGTAATATTTGATCTCACATTTTAATTCATATATATGTATATATCCAAAGAATTGTATATTTTTTACACACAACAATAAAGTGCATAAAATTGTAGCAAGTCATACTATTCATCATAGTACAAATTTAAATACACCTTAAATGTCTGTTAGCCGTAGAATGGATAAATATTAAGTCTAATAGTCACATGTAGTAAATTATAATTATTTATGACAGCTTCTCTATAAATCATCACTAACACCAAATTACTGAATACTGATTTCCTAAAGGAAATGAAGAGTTATGTTTTTCTGAGATTCTGTTCACATTATTTTAATCAATCAATCAATCAATTCATAACTTTGTTATATGTATGTATTTGTCTAAAGACACCTTATTTAATATACATCATTGATTGAGGAAGATGGAACTCATGGCCAGCAACATTACTACTTATGCCTGAACAAAGCTTACCATTAGGTGCAACACAACCTTCGTGTATTTGGGAACTCTAGACAGCACTTCACCACCATGTGTGGAGGCCATTTTAGACAGCAAAATTGAAAATTGTCAAAAACACAATTTTTTTAAAAAGGTGCTAAATTGAGCATGAAAAAGATATTCATTTAGAGTATGAAAGTTAAAACAAGAAGTCATAATATCTTCTTATTCAAATTCAGCTAGGAATGTATATATTTAGTACTAAAAATTTTTGCCGCACCTAGGTATGCCCACAAATGACCATGAAATGCCATAGTTATTAATAAATTTAAGCAAGTAGGTAGGTAACTGCAAATATAGAATCCACAAACTATGGGAATCATTTGTAATCTGTTTCTTCACACCAATAAAATAATTACACTAGCAACAGCTACAAACAAAATGATTTTGCAATCATAATGTAAAACACAGCCAGATTCAGGTAGTGAATATCATATATATATGTTTATATAATGTTCAAAATCAGCTAATGGCTATATGTGGTAATAGAAATCTACATAATGATTTCCTCCAAATAGGTAATATCTAGAAGGATTAATGCAAATAATAATTATTATAATAACATGACCATAAGGAGAACCCATTTGGACTGTGCCCCAATTTATCAACTTATAAAAATGTGTTAGATACTAAGCTGAAAAATCTCCACAATCATGATTGTATCACAACATTATTATTATCTGCTTTAGTATTTTGTGAAGTCTTTTAAATTTCCCTGGTATTTCATAGTAATGATAGGCATTTTGAAAAAGAATACAGTTTATGCAATTATTATCGTAGCATTTGAACATTTTATTATTAATATTTTCTATTAATTTTAAATGTGTCACCCTTATTTGATGGTGGAATTATATGAATAATAAATGATGCTAGTTTTTTCCACTTTTGAACATCAAGTAGATAATTTATATTCAGTGAGTGTAGTTCTCTAGTTGAAAACTCAATTTAAAAACCAGCCTGATTATTTCTGAAATATATTTATAATTTTAATCTGCCAACAAGTAGTTTTGATAATCTCAAACTGAATGCTTGTAATTTGTGTTGGCCTATGTTGTGGCTGAAATAAAAAGCCAACCTAGTTAAAATCCAACAGTCTCAAAAATCAGAAAAAAAAAAAAAGAAATTATATAAATTTTTTCTCGCAATAAATAGATCATTAGACTGTATATTTGTAATAAATGTGTTACCCTCAGGGCCTTAGGGTGTTCTATTAGAATAGCTATTCATCCTTTTACTCATGATTGTAGTAGAATGAGCATTCTGATATTAGAAATTGAACCATTAGGCCAGTTATTTACTGTCAATTTGTAAACTTGGAAGTGCCAGAACTTCTTAGCAGAAATATTTTTCATTTTTGTATTTGTGAAATAAGAAACACATAACACAATCATTAAATAAATACAGAATATATGGATGAAATGCTAGATGGGCAAATAAGTGGATGGATGGATAGAGGGATGAAGGGACCGATAGACAGATGGACAAATGGACAGACGGACTGACGGATGGATGGATGGATGGATGGATGGACGGATGGATTCATGTGAACTAGTTAATGACTTTTAGAATGGGTAGTCCTACTTTGACTAGTTAACACTTTTTGAACTTCTTAACACTTTTTGTATTTCTAGACAGAAATCAAAATTAGAGGGTAAATTTCAAACCAATACTGACTCAAAACATTTTCTTTAAATGTGAGGAATGTTTTGGGTCCAGTTTCCCTAGAAATTGTGATAGGAAACAGGCATATAGCACTTCCATATGCCAAGTTCTACTATTAATGCTTTACATGCATCATTCACCTAATCCCTAAAATAACTTCGTAAGATACATATATTTATTATTCCCATTTAACAGATTATATGTATCTCATAAAGCTATTTAACTTAATTTCCTCTGAACTGAGAAGCAGAAGATGAAAATAATTAAGGACTAGGCTCTAAACCCAGCCTGACTAGACACCAGCCTTGCCCTTCACCTTGGATGTTGTGCAGCTGATTTCAGATAAAGGGCATGGGCTGCAACAGTTAGTGGCTCAAACTTGAAGTATGATTTCAGGGAATTGTGAAAGCATGACCATGGCAACATTTATTAGAGATCGTTTTCTCTATCTCTAACCTATTTACATATTACTTATTTTACTACTATCTAGCAAATTCTGCTAGGTTACTGTGATCTAGTGAAGCCTATGATTGTCTTGGTCTTTGTTAATAATAAAATAAGAAGGCCTCAGTTCTGGTTCTGGAATGATAAGCAAGAATGTCTTAATTGGCCTCTGCCTGCTCTGACTGTGCCTTGCTTGCTCTAGAAAGAATAAGCAGCCGAAAGAGAGATTTATGTGGAGCTAGACTGTTAATATTATGATGTGTTCATGGATCTAATTTTTGAAAACAAAAAAATTAATAATCTCCTGAATTCATTAGGCTTAAGGAACAGAATGAGAGAAGAGTTTGCAGAAAATCCATAAATTTTATAGTTATTTAAGTAAGGAAACACATTATCAGTGACAAGTTAAAGATTACTGCATTAGTATAAATCTTTTTTAAAGATTTACTTTTTCAAAAGTAGTAATTATTCATACCTGAACAACTTTTTGGGACTGCACATCAACAACAAGGACTCTGTCCAAAGTGGGCTGTGTAACATAAATGAACTTGTCTTTGACATTAACAGCTGATGCCCACACACACCTCTGAACTTCATCTCCCTCAGCTTTGGGACAGACTTCATCCTGTAATTTAGGAAAGAGAAAATGAAATTTATATCTTCAATTATAACACACACATGGCAATATCATGGTTAAAATTAATGTTTCATACTTTACTAGTTTCAGCATCAGATGTTAAATAAATATATATACATATATATAAAGTTTAATTAATAGAACATCTTTCAGTTTATTAAGTATGTATAGAAAGCAATGTAAATGAGATTCCTTTAAAATAAATTTTATGTTCTTAATTATTCATTTTTCTAGTAAATTGTAGTTCTCCCAGTTTTTCCTACTTGGTTATAACTGAGCAATTTCAAAAAGTTCAATATTTTTCCCCAAATTTTTCCAGTCTCAAGTTTCTCTAACAGAATAAAGGTCACACTGAAGTATATTCAGAGCTTTTCAGAACATTGGTGGCTGTCACCATGGCAAACTTATAGTTTTGTCAAGTGTCATATAATCCTCTGGATATGACCACAGGGGTCTTTTAATTTTAGTAAATCACAAGCTTAGATAAATTATAATAAGGTGGTTATTCACAATGATTATTTTATTTTTCAATCAAGGTCAAATTTTATAAAGTCTTTCAATATTCCCAAAGCTTTTATTCTGCTTCCTTACCCTAGAACTGCCTTCTGGTTGAAGATACCACACTTTGTGTTAGATGACAATAAATAAGGCCAACATAACTCCTCTATTTCATCTTTTCCTTCACATTGTCAAAAAATGATTATGAAAGCGATACACAAGACCTTGTGATTTATGCTGGGAGTCACAGCATAAGTAAAAATGTATTAAGTGTTTTTAGGTTTTCTTTTATTAACTGTGCTGTTATGGTTAGAAAAACCACTAATGAGAGAGACTGCTTAAAATACACATAAAATATATGTGCAATAAGAAACAATGGTTTATATAATAGCAATATAATGATAAAGTTATTCCAGTATTTCATTTGATTTTTTTGTCCGATAATTAACAACTAATGTCTAATTTCATTTATTTGTATATCCAGTCATTACCCCTGAGCTAATTAAGAATAACACTATTTTCTAATCCATATAAAAACATTAGTTTTTCAGCAGAGATACCATGCATCGTATGTATTTAGTAATCATAAGACAAAATCAACCACACTTTCATTATCAATATCACTAAGCATTTATTTTATAGATAATACTGATAGCAGATATACCACATTTGACATTGAGTAACCATATTTAACAACTAAAAATGTAACCCTTCTCAGGCTGCATAAACATTATAAGTTGGTTTTCCTTATTGCATAAAATTTGGAAATTAATGTGAATACCAACACATTTTCTAATGAAACATCCAGTGAATGGCCTATTGTTTATGTTCTCCAAATGTCAGCTCTAATTCAGGAAGGCTCTG
Source organism: Cheracebus regulus (assembly GCA_963574635.1). Lineage (NCBI taxonomy): Eukaryota > Metazoa > Chordata > Mammalia > Primates > Pitheciidae > Cheracebus > Cheracebus regulus. The sequence continues at coordinate 53,703 of CAUYQU010040389.1, forward strand.
AAGTGTCCATTAATTTTTAATATCTGGTTCAGTATTGTATGGTTTAGGAGCATAAAACAGTGTCCTCCTCTCAATGGCACAGATTGTTCTAAGCGTCTAAGACATAAGTGAGAAAACTGAAAATTAAGCACACAATGTATGATATTTCAGGTAGTCCTGGAGTTATGAAATTAACTCTAAGTACCATGGCCATTACAGGTGACTACTCGTGAGGTCAACCTTTATAAAGTGCAAGACATTCTTTTTTTTTTTTTTTGAGACAGAATCTTGCTTTGTCACCCCAACTAGAGTGCAGTGGCACGATCTCATCTCACTGCAACCTCCAGCTCCTGGGTTCAAGTAATTCCCCTGCCTCAGCCCCCTGAGTAGCTGGGATTATGGATGTGCATCACCACATTTTCTTTTTTTGTGTATTTTCTTTTTTTGTAGAGACGTAGTTTCAACATTTTGGCCAGGCTGGTCTTGAACTCATGACATTGTGATCTGCCTGCCTCGGCTTCTCAAAGTGCTGGGATTATAAGCGTGAGCCACCGCGCCTGGTCAAGTTCAAGGCACTCTTAAGGAGGTAGCCCAAATCTGGAGGTAGAAGTCTGTCTTCACTACATGCTTAGAATGTAGTATTACACTTTAATTCACCAATTCCTACTGACACATTGTTTTCTATGTCAACCTTTTCTTCAGAAGTATACTGAATGTCAAGGACAAGAATCCATTTTGCAAGAAACAACCACTAGATAAAATATGTACTTGAGAGACAATAAGAAGTGGGAAAAAAGTAGGAACTAAGGTTGGCGAAAGGCTCTGAATACAGGGAAATTGTTACAAATTCTTCGTCATTGTGTAAAACCTGCCAAAGTAATGAAAAGTGTGAGTGACCTGACACATAACTGTCAGCCAAACAACTGCTGAACCACGAACGATTTCCACCGCTTTGTTTGCTGCAGACCTATTCAACAGTAAAATAAACCGCTCTGTTGGGAATTATTTTCTATTTGTATGCTGTCTCCATAAGACATCCTTGACCAGACTTACAATCATTTTTACAAGGCCATTAAAAGCTTCCTGACAGTCATCCTGGATTTTCTTTGCTTTGGTTTATGCTATTATTTCTCATTACATTATATTATTTCTCACTTTACAGCAGCACTCTTTTATTTTCTCAGATTAACATTTGTTTCTATGGAAGAAACTAGTAAAGGAACGTTTTTAACATAAATTAGAGATATAATGGGACAAAAAGAAGACAAAAAGAAATCCAGAGATGAAAAATAACATTAAGATAATACATACTAATGAGGAAAACTGCCAGGGATTATATCAAAGAGTATTATTAAATAACTTTTTACAGAAATGTGTACTAACATTTAGAATAAACAGAATTAATAAGATACTAGAGCTAATGGAGATGAGAGTCAAGGAAAAGACTATTCTAATTTATAATTAGAATTTATTTCTTTTGGGTTGTTTCCATATTTAATCACATATTTCCTATACATGTATTGTACTTTCCCAAATGTTAAGGAGTCCAAGTTATATCACTACTGATGGTATAAATTTTAATTAGTAATTAAGATAATGTCACTAATATATGCTTTGCTAAGCCAAAGTAAATCAAACAGAATTATAGATACTCTGGTCTTCTACTAAGACTTTGCCATTTTTATTTATTATACTAATTGCCTATTAAAAATACTTTGCCCTAAAATCTTTAAATTCCAATCTTTCCTTCCTTCTTCTTCTCCTTCTTTCCTTTTGCCTTATTCTTCTTCTCAGGTTATCCTGCTTCATTCTTAGAGAAGGCAAATATGTCTCACAAACACCTCTATTTTCTTTGCTTCCACCTCAACAACTTGCTGTCAGGAATTCCTCCTCTCATGATTCTATTTAAACTTAAAAGATGTGCTCACTACTCCTTGCTTTCAAAAGGACCTGCCCTAAATTTCTCTTGTAACTCAAAACATTCAAGTATTCAAACATTCACATTGCCCTATACGTTTAAGAAACATGCCATAAAACAGCTTCAATTGACTTAATCTTTCCATTCCAATCATCAATCTAATTATCTTCAGACTTTTGAACAAGCTTTCTGGAACGTTACTTCCATTTCCCAATCGTTCCCTTTAAACTGACCACACTTCAAACTGGCTTTCATGACATTATCTCTTTTAAAAGAGATGTTTTCAAAGTCACCAGTGGCCTCAGAATTTCCAATTATTTCTCTTCACTTCTCATTGGAAAGCATTTATTGAGAGCTTACTGTGTGAAGAATACTGTGCAAAGTTATGTTTGAAAATAAAAACATAAATATGAGAGAAGGCTTGCTCTCAAATTGCTCATAATTTCTGCTGCATTTAGTTGTTTCAGACACTTGATTTGTCATCAAATGTTCTTTCATTCTTGCAAGACAGAGATACGCAAATAATAGTCGCCCAGGCCAAATGTGGCCCACTGCCTAATTTGGTATGATCCAGAAACTAGGAATGTTTTACCATTTAGTGGTTGAAAGAAATAGAAAAAGAAGTACAATTTCATGACAAGTAAACATTATATGAGATTTCAATTTACAGAAATAGAGATGTATTGTAACCCAACTACACCTATTCATTTAAATATTACCGCATATTTCATGTTATAATGACAGACACAGGTACTGAAAAGTCTAACATATTTACTTACTATCTGGCCATTTACAAAATAAAAATGTTGCTGATCCCATTTTAGCATACACTGTGACCTTAGTTATCATTTTCTGTCCTATTATTTAAATTCTTTCTGTGTGCAGTGGCTTCTTTATCTTCAGTTCCCTGGTTGTGGCTTCAGAAAAGCCAATGCTCAGACTTTAGTTTTTTGCTCTATTTTCTTTACATTAAATTCCTCTGAAAACTCATCCATTCTGATTGTCTAATTACTATCATGGTCAAGTAACAGCCAGACACTAAGCTATGGCTTTGTCACTCACCAGGCTTTCCTCGTCTGTCTCCTTCTAGAAAAATTGTTGAACAGGCAGTTTCAAAGACAGAGATAATATAGAACAAAAAAGTGTAATATCTTAGAGTATCAAAGTTGATCCAAAACGTATAGAAAGAAAGAAGCCAAAGGATAAAATACTTGCATACCTGAGCACAGAGAGTGATTTGTATTACAAATGTTTTAAAAAACTGAGTAGTTCTATAAAATAGCAGACTATTGGATAGTAAAGTAACAAAGTAAAATTCACAATAAATGGAAGACAGGGAACTAAAGCACTGAAAGATTCACTAATTGAAACACTAATGAGGCTGCGCAGGATGGCTCAGGCCTGTATTCCCACCGTTTTGGGAGGCTGAGGCAGGCAGATCACTTGAGGTCAGGAGTTCAATACCAGCCTGGCCGACATGGTGAAACCCTCTCTGCCAAAAATAGAAATACAAAAATTAGCTAGGTGTGGTGGCACATGCCTGTAATCACAGGTACTCTAGAGGCCAAGGCAGGAGGATTGCTTGAACCTGGGAGACATAGGCTGCAGTGAGCTGAGATTGTGTCACTGCACTCCAGCCTGGGCGACAGAGCGAGACTCCGTCTCACACAACATCAACAACAACAAAACACGCTAATGAGACAGGATTTTCTCAGATATAAAGATAAGTAAATATCTGGTTCTCTGTATAATTTGGATTCCCAATGCATTCTGTAATTTATGTGAATAAAAATAAACTTGTCACTGGTATTATGAAGAATGCAGAAATACAAATGTGATAAATAAGGTGGCCTAAGATGTATATATTCAACTTGGGTTCTAAATTAGGGAACCTTGTATATCCATCCATGTTTGTTTTATAGACACTGCTAGACAAGTACTAAAAGAAAACAGATGTTGAGACAAAGGAGAGAGAGAGTTTGGTGTCTTAATATATCGATAAATAAAGGCATTTAAGTCTGAAAACTTGTGGAAACTCTGCAGGCCTGGTTCTCTCACTGATCTAGTTAGTAGTTATAAAAAATGAACATATTTCAGTAGTTTTACATTGTTTTACTTTTATGCTTCTCTACCAATCAGGTTTCTGAGACAGGCAGAAAGTCCTTACCCACTTGCTGTAATTGAAAGTTGAATTGGGATATTCTCTGGGCTGCCAATGTCTGTAAATTAACCAGTCTCTCGGCTCCTTTCTGCCACAAATAATGCATAACATTGCATCATAGGGAAGACAAAGAGCTGTCAGTACAATCCTTTCTGTTTTCTACAGAGTTTCATTTAATTATTCTTCCACTCCTTTTGTAAAAAAGATAATAAATTTTGGTATGAATTTTAATTAATTACAAATGTATATTTGTTACATCCATTGTTCATCAACAAATGTCCTGTCCATTAGCTAGAACATTGTACTTAATATTTCCTGAAAAACAATGATTTTCCACAGCTATTGAAAAGCATCCCAAATACTTTAATTAGTCAAATTATTTTCAACCTATATTTGGCAGCCAAATTTCCAGCACCTACATAATTCATTCCTGACTTCTAGGGATTTCACTGACTTTCTTCTTGTCTGAAATTTCACAGAATTTATATTTTGTGACACATATTGGCAATGAACCATATATTATATTTCTAATTAACATGTTAGCCTTTGCTATTCCTGCATTTCTACATTTCCTAAAAATAATGCTAAAGGTACAATATTTGCTTGGTAAATATGTGTTTAACTGTCACTTATAATAGCCAAAAAAATAGTCAAGAAGTGGTACATATTACTCAGTCATGATGTTAACCACTATGCAATGTCAGGCAGAATCATTGAGAACTGAATTTTGGAGCAGTACTAATCAAAATGTGGTCTGTAAACTGCTGCCAGTTGGCCTAGCCTTTGCTACCAAGCTGAGGATTGCATAGAAATTGAAAACAACTGTTTAGAACCTTTTATAGCCATTTGACATTGCCATAATATCCCTGTATGTGACCAGTAGACCTATCTACTTTAACAGTATTTAAACCAGTTTGGGTATTATCAAATTTGCCTGGAGGATTTCATGTGGTGAAAACTACCCACTGGTTTTACAAGAGAAAAACAGACTGAGCAAAAATCAGTGATTTTTTTTTTTCCTCCCACAGAGCCTTAGGAAGCACTTATTTTATGCTTTTTATTCTAGCTCCCTCTCTTTCTTTCTCTCTTTCAGTGTTTCTTTTAAGTATACATTTTTAACTGAAGCTGTCACAATCTGAGTCTATTGCTGTAAATTTTGAAAGTGAATAATGTAATACTGGGAGAAATAATATTCAGTTTATCAAATGCAAGGACTATAAATAATTATTCTGAATGATGATTTTCTTCAGTTTGTCATAAACAAGGCAAATACAACAATATTTCTTTTGTACTGAGTTAGAATATTCAGGTTTGAATTCCTAGGATATATTTATAGTCACGTAGAAATATGTATCTGTATACAAATATGATCAAGGCTGAGCTATTTGTGAATATGCTAGATAAAGTGTTCCTTTCAATATTATTTGCAATATTGGGAAAAATAAATCTTACAAAAATACATTAAACAATTTAGTAGCATTGAATACCCTCCTAATTTGACCATTTATTAAAGCACTGAGGATAAAATATTTTCATCAATATTTAATTGAGATTACTGCTTATAACCAAAGCAATACATATTTTTTTCTAAAATGAGATATATTCAATGTATCCCATTCAATTTGCAATTTTATTTATAAATATCATAAGCAGTATTTCTCGTATTAGTCAGAACATACATAGTCATGGCAACTTGAGGGCTATATTTGCCTAATTTGTGCTACATTGACATACTGTCTCGTAGCATGATTTTGCTTTAGGATCTCAAAGGTTCAAAGGCTACATTATAGAAATTTCTGTTTTCTTTTAATATATTATGTCTTTCAGCAATACAATAAAAACAAAGTTTATGACTCTATGCTATCATCAACTGAGCATTGTTTTCTCTGTATAGATAGTGTATTAGAAAGGATAAAAATAGGTTAAATAGGCTTTGAGGCCAAAGAGACTTCCAAGTAATGTCCAAGGGTACACTTGTATTATCTGTGCAAGTTCCCCTGTTGAGCCTTGTTATCTCATTGGTAAATTGGGTATAATAATATTACCTATCACACGGAGTTATTGTGAGAAGTAAATAAAATAATATTTGAAAAGGTCAAGTGAACAATAAAAGTTATCCCTTATTTTCATATAGAAAATTATCAATTCACCACATTTGACAAAAACTGTAACAGTTTACATATTTTTATTGCAAACTTTTAAAAAAATTTTACCAAATGTCCTGGAAGGGAGTTTGCTGTGCATGTTCAAGAGATTTAGAGAGCTACTTTAAATGTGGCATGATTACTGCATGTAGGACAATGAGAATTTTAGTCTCTCTATCTGGGGTTTGGCAGTTCTGTGACCGAGCAAATCACTTGATCTTTCTTATTTATCTGAAAATTGAGAGAATTAAATCAGAATTTTGTCAATTTTTTTCGTAAAAGAAAAACACCAGTTTATTTGAATTATTTCAATGCTGCTTGAATGCAAAATGTTATAATGGTTTATAAAATATCGAATTATGTAAGAATAGCTCGTTGAAAAAATACAACTGTTTGATGTCAAATTTCAAATGCTTACAGAACATGAAAAACAAACTCTAGATGCTTTGTGAATGCAGGAGTAGATGGTTGCTTTTCCGGTTTTTCTAATTATTGTAAAGAAGCTGCAATCCTAGCCAGTGGCCAGTACACACTGAAAACAGGAGAGGCAGGCACCTAACATCTATTGGGAAAGGAATACATTTGAATAGTAGGGAAACCAAATTAAATATCAAGACAAAAGTTCTAGTTAGGTCAAAAAAAAAAAAAAACAATAAATAGAGCTTGACAGAAAGGTGTTGGAATTGAAAGCTAATGTTAAAGCATTAGAGAAATAAGACAATTACTAGATAGGTATCGGTAAATGTAAATTGTATGAACCCTGAGGGTTTATGGATCATATAAATTTATACCTAGTATGAATAGTTGGAATTAAGGAAGTAGATGTGCTTAATTTTTCTCAAATATAACGAATATTTAAATTGTGTAGTAGCTGTGATATTCTTTCTTTAACTTGTGTTACACAGCAAAATTATTTGGTTGGTTAATGAGGGAAAAAAATAAAACTAAAAAAAAAATTACTTTATAATACATGAAGTTAACTGACCACCAGCTGATGGTTAATAAATTTTTATCATTAAAAAATCAATAAAATATTTATTTTAAATGCCAAAAGTACACATCTTTCTGTACAAGTTTTCTAACAATAGATATCCATCTTTTTTATTAAATTTTGAAAAGAGGGAGTTTGGGATACTTTGTTAATGCAGCTTTCAAAACATGGCTGTAGAAATTAAAATTCCGATTTTTTTTTTGTACTTCAGTCCTATCTTGTAGAATTTATTTTCTCAGCCTGATGTTTCATTTCATAGGTATTAGTTATTTCAAAATATACATTATATTTGTTTTATTCATATAAGAAAAAAGACGTGAAATTTGTTGAAATAAAAATTCTAGTTTATAAAAGATATTTTATATGAATTCTAGTTGAATTTAATATACTGTGATCCTCTGAATTTCCAATATTATTGTGGAATAAATTTCATTATTTCTTGTCATTACGAATTCATAAAAAACGGGAAACAAACTTTTAAGGAAAAGCATCCTACAGTAAATGATTGTATTTCCTTTTAGTAATGACACATGAGTTCTGATAACACATGTTGTACAATTTCTATTTTTGGGAAGCTTAGTTAAGGAGTGAGACAGGTTTTATTAATTACTGTTCTATATATGTGTGCCTAGGCCTTCCCTGTTATTATCTCACTCTGTCTACTAATTTTAAAAATGTTGACATAGAAGTGTTACAGAATATTCAGAAAACCTGAGAGACCAATGGTGAAACAGGAGGATTTTATTAAGGTGGCCACTAGCTCAGCAGATTAGCATTCCAAGGCTGAGTCCTGAGAAAGAAAATGGGTTACTTTTTATATATTCAGGATGGCGTAGCAGCTAACAGATTTAGAGAAGCCAGAGCAGAGAACATTTAATTAATTGGTAACATGTTTTGTGATGTATGTTACATTTGAAAAATAGCATTTTGAGAAACACATTGTATATTTTTTGGGTGTTATCTTGCCCTGTGACCTTGCAGCTGGTGAGCAAGAAAAACAGGAGTCTTGAGATGCCTGGGAACTTTGCTGAGAATGTGGGGAGAATAGATAAGGTAAATTTTACAGGGAATTATTTAATTTTAAGCAGAACTGGGGGTTAAGTTTTATATTAAACAGCACACAACACAGTAAAATTTACTTTATTACGTAGGAACTACACATTATAAGGTTTTGTTTTTATTATTATTGCCATTATTTAATTTCCTTCTTCAGAAGGACAAATCAGGTGTATTTTCTGATTGCTGGATTAGCCACATTTGATTCAGTACAGTATATCACTTAGGAATTAAACTTTTTTTTCCTGTGGCACATTATCTCACAATGCAAATGGTGTTACGTCATTTAACTTAGTTCTTCCATCTTTTCATATTGTTTTCCACATATTACATGGAAGAAAGGCTTAACAGGTTTTGCAAGAAAATAGGTATTGACTGAACAAATTACTCTGAAGTGTAATCAATTTATCTTTAAAAATTATAAATGTTTTACGAGATAATGTGTGTTTAATTTTTAAGCATTACTATAATTACAGTAATTCATACATAAATTTGTTCTACATAAGAATGACTACAAAGAACTTTATGTTCAATTTCATACAGTTATGTGGTAAAGTAATATTGAACAAACAATTGTTATACGTGTATTCTATTGCTATGTTTTATTAAAGAAAAAACATAAGACTTTTCAAAAAGCATCTTTTAAAATCTGTACCTACTTTAATTTTATATGAAAACATAAAAATAAAAGGTGCATTATCTTTTTCTACTACCTTTAAAACTATATATTTTTTTATCATATATTATCAAACAATTACATTTTGTCAGGCCTCTTTATTTACTGAAAATGTAAATGGGGTCCAGGCGACATTATCCATTTTAGGAAAATTCTTCAAAGTAAGAACTTGAAAACAATATTGAGAATTCACAAAAACTGACCTGGTGATTTAGTTGAATGCAAATCCTTGGAAATATATACAGATTATACAATCAGTATACTATTATTTAATTCTATCTTTAAATTTTTCAAATAAGTTCCAAAGGCAGCTATTGGCTATTAGATATCTTTTGTGAAATTATATTAAATACTGCTTAGTGAAAATCACAGATTACAGAGTTAAGTATTTTTAACATACATGATACTAGATATACAGATTTTTAACCACGTAATCTCATTCTCCTTTGCTCCTATCATAAGGAGTTAATTTTCTACTTTAAAATAGAGATGGGATAGAACTGATGGCTTCTTTTTCAGGATAGAAGCAGTAACACTTTTAAGAGAAACAGGCCTGGCATGGTGGCTCATGCCTGTACACCTAGCACTTTGGGAGGCCAAGGCGGGTAGATCACCCGAGGTAAGGAGTTCCAGACCAGCCAGGTCAACATGATAAAATGCCATCTCTACTAAAAATACCATAATTAGCCTGGCGTGGTGGCATACACTTGGAATCCCAGCTACTAGGGAAGTTGAAGCAGGAGAATCGCTTGAACCTGGAAGGTGGAGGTTGCAATGAGTCAAGATTGGGCCACTGCACTCCAGACTGTGTAACAGAGCAACATTCTGTCTAAAAAAAAAAAAAAAAAAAAAAAAAAGAGAGAGAGACAACAAATAGATCCCACTCCCCATTCAGACAGAAACACCACCTTGGTAGTGTTTTTAGGCAGTATCATTATGCTGCCAGTAGTTGCACCCTTTGAATGTGTTTTATGTTATATTTTCTTTAAAGCTATATAGATGAGATTTAAAATGGGATTATACATACACAGCTACATGTCAATTTCATCTCCCTTCTACCTTTGTATATCTTTAAGACAGCCTAGTTTCCTGACATTTTGAAAGATATTTAAATGAGGAGAAATTCAATAGTACTATTTCCTTTTTCGTACCCTCAGTGTACATCTGTCTATAAGAGCAACCATTATACTTGAGTGTGCTTAAAATCTTTGTATCTGTTACATTATTTTTTTCTCTGCCCTGCCTATCACAATACTTGACACAAAGCAAATTCCAAATATAGATAAACAAGTAAACAAACCTCAGTCCATTCGTGATAATTTGGAAGTCAATATTAAATGGGTCAAATTTAGATATCTAGAAACTGCTGTAGAGGCATACTATGAAATATTTATTTTAAAATATAGCTAGAAACATAAATTTCATGTTTGTCTATTATTAACTTCTAGTATAACTTTCTGTTAACATGTATTTATGCATATGTATGTAATATGTATTCACACGAAAACAGCAGCTGCTTTAATTCTGTTATTTTCTAAAATTAAGAAATATAAGGTATTTATATTAAGGTATATAGCACAGCTCCTGGTACAATATGGTTTTTTGTTGTCGTTTTGTTTTTAAGATGGAGTCTCACTCTGTCACCAGGCTGGAGTGCAGTGGTGCGATCTCAGCTCACTGCAACCTCCACCACCCAGATTCAAGAGATTCTCCTGCCTCAGCCTCATGAGTACCAGGAAGTACAGGTGCCTGCCACAACACTCAGCTAATTTTTGTGTTTTTAGTAGAGACGGGGTTGCACCATGTTGGCCAGGCTGGTCTCGAACTGCTGACCTCAAGTGATCCACCTGCTTCGGCCTCTCAAAGTGCTGGGATTACAGGCATGAGTCACCGTGCCTGGCCAGGTACAACTATGTTGTTTGGTAAGTTCTAGATGAAATACTGACTCTGCCATTAATTTGCCAAACAATCCATAATATATCCTGTAGAATTGGATCAAGAACATTTTGAAAATAAATGACCAAGATAGAAAAAATGAGTTATAATGGGCAATAACTTGGCAGCTTAAGTACTTAAAATATGAGCATTAATTCTGAAGTTTAAGTTATTTTCATTGTAGTTCTTATTATTTCACTGTAATTTCGTTCATTGTAGAATTATTATATAGTTCCTTCTTAAGTTCCATGTAGACAACATACTATATAAAACAATTGTGTAGTACATGGAGAAATATAAATGTATTTTTTAAATACTGAGGAGTGATTTTTTAATATTTACCAATACAAACATTGAGTAAAATAAAATTGAAACACAATTTCCTGTAGTGTGCTTTCCTTCCCTCACCACCTCTCAACTGCTATTTGTGACATTTTTTAAATATAGAAAAATATTTAAAGAAATTGATGTTTTCAATTTAATTTGAAATTGAAATAGAACTGTTAAATTGAAATTGTGAGAACTATTGTTGAAATATCTAAACAATGAGAAATGAAGCCAGTGTTCAGAAACTTATAGTTAAATGAAAATTTTTATAAACGTGGAGAAAAATAAAGCTAAAGATCAAAATAATCATTAAAATTGTAAATCTAATCCATGACTATGCTAAAATAATTATGTAATTTTTAGTATATTTAGAAAGAAAAAATTATTAGGATTATATAAGCAAAATTATTTTCTTTTATAGAGGAACAATAACAGATGATATTTAATATTGATAAGAAATATCATCACTAAGTACCTTTTTTAGTGATTAAATGTAGCAATTGATTGTATGAGCTAGCACTAGACATACGGAGATACGAAGGAGTAATCTATTATATTTTGTAATAAGATATTTTGTTTTATTTTACATTTGTCATGAAAATATATTACTTCGAAAAATTAGGTACTTTTTATGTTAAAATAAATCTTACATGGAAAGACACATCTATTATGATAAATTTGTGTGGTTTTGTAAATCTCAACTAAAAGGTTTTGACATTGAAAGATACTTGTATCAATAATTTTTTGTCAAAATCTTCAATTTAAGACGTTTCTAATGAAAAATCTAAATAACCTTAAACATGTTTATTTGTAAAGTGTGTGGAATGCACTTTTCTATGTGTGTGAGTCCTTATTAGTTGTATAAAAATGTCGTCGATGGATTGTCTGAGACACACACCATTCTGATCACATTCCTTCAAATACCTTGGCTACTTCTTATCAATAATCTCTTGGAAGGACCTCATAGCTGCTTGGCCCACTTAATACACCTATGCAACTCCATTACACTTATAAGCTTTCCCACTGCTGTTCTCCCCAATTTTAGGCTTAAATATTAAAGCTTAACAGAAACACAAAGTGAGAATTATAAAACAGTGTGATTATTAAGGAACCTTTATAAGACCTCTTTACATCTACGATGGCAGGCATCAATTTCTTAAATTTATTTCTTTTTAAATCTACAGAATAATTTTCTAAGGAATAGTTAGAAGTAGTTTACATTCCTCTCTTCAGGAAGCTCTTTGCAGGATATCATTGCAACCACAAAGGGACAAAAGCTCACATTTTTATCATTCTGTAACACTCTGTAAGTTAAGCCATGTTTGAATACAGACACCCGGAGAAAAAAACTAAGAGGGGAACCATTCTGATTCCCTTTCTGAAAGACGGTGGTGTTGTGTTCAAAAGGATACTCACTGGCTTCACAGGGAAATTAATTGTCTGCATCATGTAAAGGGGCTGGTAAAAATATTTTTAAGGACCAACTTTGCAGACGTATAATTGGACTAGAAACGGAACAAGGGGATTGATGAACGCCTTGAAGGCTGCTTTGCTTGAGATAAAGGGAAACAACAGCAGAGAAAGAAATGTGGACCACTGATGTTCCCAATTTCTAATCTCAGCTTCAGTTTCTTGAAACACAAGTATTCTGGACACTGTGAACAACCTGCTCCTGTGAAGAATTCTTTTCTAACAGACTACTAACAGTATTTTATAAAGGTAAAATAATTTTGGAATGTGGAAACTCCAAACCTGGGTCACAGATATTTTAGAGGGGAATTACAACAAACTCCCTGTATAGTGAGTTCAGTTCTACAGTTCAGTATCATTTAAGTTAGCATTAAAAACAGGAATAGGCTGGATGAGGTGGCTCATGGCTGTAATCTCAGAGTTTTCAGAAGTTAAGTCAGGAGAATCTGAGCCCAGGAATTAAAAACTAGCCTGGCCAACCTTGTGATGTCCCATCTCTACAAAAATGTTTTTACAAATTAATCAGGTGCAGTGTCATGCACTTGTAATTTCAGCTACCCATGAGGCTGAGACAGGAGAATCACTTGTACCCAGAAACTTGAGCCTGCAGTGAGCTATGAAAGCACCGATACACTCCAACCTTGGCCAAAGAGTGAGACCCTCTCTCAACAAAGCAAAACAACAAGAAAAAATCAGTAATAGATCTATCAGGTTCCACAATCTAAGGCATATGCATAATAAGACATGTGGTTCTCTTTAAAGTTATTTTAGGATTCATCAAATATTAAATAACACCTTGGTATATGTGAAGAGCAGCAGCTAGATCTATAACAAACAAAGAAGGTTACTGAATGAAAAAGTATCAAAGAATAAAAGAATGATAGAAAAGGTTGAAACAGTAGTAGAAAACCGCAAGAGTAACAAAGTTTGTAATCTTGGGAAAGCTTATTTTTGAGCCTGTAATTTTAGCATTTTTCCAAACTCCTTTTCAGTTTGAGTTCTGACTCCATAAGTCTGAAATAGAATTTTATTCACTTGAAGTTCATACCCTAGGTGACATGATGAAATTGTGTGTACAACTAGGATAAATATAGAAATAATCATATCTAGTAAAGCTACATAACAAGATGGAAAAAAGATGAAAATGTAACTAAAAGTTTGTTGTATATATCCTCACCAACTATCAAAAGCTGAAATCTAATGTAATCTGACTTTGCACCAAAATTGAGTTTTTATTTACAGCAAGCAAGTACCATTTTCTGAAAGATTTGATTCTATATTCTAAATATATCAGGTCTTACCTAAACTTTATTGATCAATGAGTTATATTGGGAAGTACACAACTACTCTCCCTTAATGTCAACCATGAATTTGAAAAATATCATATTCACATTTAATCCCTTTGCATGGGAAAAATGATTCCAAAAGACTCATTTCCACCACTGGTACTCAAGAAATCTATCTTCTAAAATCAACTACATTAGCCTTTTTTTCTGTACTAAAAACTCATATACAGTGCATTTGCACAGGAACTTTTCATTATGTGTTCCTGAATTAACAGACCCATGAGGTTATAGTCACTCTGAAACAATTCAAAAATAAATTTCTTATGAAACATTTTTCACGAACACATTGAAAGAAGAACATTGTTTCGTGGCAATTGTAAATTAAGGAGAAATATTAAGATGGAAAGAGAATTAGATGTATACATCTTTAAACTTAGAAAATGCATAAAACAATGAATAACTAAGGCTCAAATAAATAGAATTTTTGTCAAATTCATTTAGCAAATGTTTCTTGGCCTGTCATATGTAGGACTTGTACGAGCATGTTGAGAATACAAACGCTAATCACACTTAATCCTTGACTATAAGAGATAGGAAGATGTGATGATTGATTTATATGTCAGCATGGCTAGACTATGGTGCCCAGTTGTTTGGCCAAACACTAGTCTAGATGTTGCTGTGAAGATGCTTGTGGAGGTGATCAGCACTTATAATTAGTTGACTTTAAGTAAATAGATTACCCTCCATACTGTTTATGGGCATCATCTAATCAGTTGAAAGACTTAAGAGCAAAGACTAAGGTTTTTTCAAGAGGAATTCTACCTTAAGACTTCAATATAGAAATCCTGCTTGTGTTTCCAGTCTGCTCTACGAATTTAAGATTCTAGACTACAACATCAACTCCTGGGTAGGTTTCCAGAGTGATGGCCTGACCAGTAGATTTTGGACTTAAGACTGCAACATCAACTCTTATCTGAATTTCCTGCTGACTGGCTAACCCTACAAATTTTGGACTTGACATATCCTATCTGCAATTGTGTTAGCTAATTCCTTAAAATAAAACTCTCTATATAGGAGGAACAGAGAGAAAAAATAGAGATAGAGACAGAGATAGAGATCAAACCAGAGAGAGAGAGAGAGAGAGAGAGAATGGTAGCGGTAGATGTAGCAGTGGCAGTAAAGGTAGAGACAGATAGAGACAGAAATGGAGAGCCTAATGATTCTGTTTCTCTAGAAAAATATTTTCTTATTGAAAAATATTCAACAAATTTCTCCTGAAATTACTTTATAATTCGAAATATAAAAATCTTATATATATATATATATATATATATATATATATATATATAATTGTGTTTTAGGTTTTAGTGTACATGTGAAGAGCATGCAGGATTGTTGCGTAGGTACATAAATGGCAATGTGGTTTGATGCCTTCCTCCCCATCACCTATATCTGGCATTTCTCCCCATGTTATCCCTCCCCAACTCTCCATCCCCCACTGTCCCTCCCCTAATTCCCCACCTACAGACCCCAGTGTGTAGTGCTCCCCTCCCTGTGTCCATGTGTTCTCATTGTTCAACACCCTCCTATGAGTGAGAACATGCGGTGTTTGATTTTCTGTTCTTGTGTCAGTTTGCTGAGAATGATGCTTTCCAGGTTCATCCATGTCCCTACAAAATTCTTAAGAGAATGAGGCACCAAATAGCTTCCACACTCTGAAATTGCCATCTATCTTGTTTTAAAATGTATAAAATATTAATTTTACGTAAAAATTATTTAGTTCAACACTTATTCTCAAAGCAGAAGATGATCAATGTGCTTTTCATAATACTATTGCTGTATACTTGTATATACATAACAGTATTTGTGTATATATATTCCAATTATTTATGCTTATTTTACATTAAAGAATGAAAAATGACAGAGTAATATAAAATGAACTTAATCTACTCCAGTCTTCTTCATACGTGTAGCTATAATAATTACATAAGAAATATCTTTCTTTTATGTCATGAGTGATTGTCCATATAGTCTGTATTTAAAAATAATAAGCAGAATTTAGTTATAGCAATTCCCTTTCTTTATATTATTCTTGGTGCTTTACAAAATGAAGGTCAGCTTAAATTTTGAGCTGTATTTTAATTTCAACATCCAATGCAGTAAAAATGTCATAAATGTTTTCAAAACCAAAACACTATTTGATAGTTTTCTCACTTCTTAAAAATGCAAACATGCTTTTATTTTTACTCTTTTCATTACTCTTCCATAAAAGTACAGAAACCTTTATAAACTTTTTAATATAGTATAGGAATGCAAACTTTCTATCCTTACATGTATTTTGATTTTGAAGTGTATGTTTCTAGAATAACCTCATATTCTAGAAAAATATTTATCTCACATTTAAGATGACTGTAGATTTCCAGGGGCTGTGACATTAGAAATCTGATGTAGTAGGTTAGTTATTAGTAACTAATTATCCCTGTTGTGTCACTATTGGTTTATGCTTGTGTATAAGGCTTCATTGGTTGAAGAACATAAGTTAAAGTTATCACCATTGATATTTGATTTATATTTTATCTTTAATAATTAATTTTTTATTAGAAAACTATACATAGTTTGTATATGCAATTTTTCTCTGTATTAATATATTATGTATATGTATCTCTCTTTGTATGTATACATAAATACATAAGAATACATAGAGAGCTGTATACATCACATGGCTTTGTCCTACATCTCTATGTCCTCTCTGTATGTATATATACATATATGTATAGATAGAGAGATAAATATACATGTTTATTTGGATACGAGAGATAATATGTTTTTACATAGAGAAATAAATATGCACAATTCTACGTTGTTTTGCTTTAGTTGTTTTAGAAGAACATCTGAGTATTATAAAGCTTTAAGAGAGAGAAATTCAGGTAAATAATGTTCATATCTTTGTTGCCCTGACATGTTACAAAACTGTCACATCAAATTTTTGCTTGTTTTCTTCAACTTGAGATTCCAAGGGATTAAATTAACTCACCCAGAGCTGTCAAGAAATGTTCTGGAAGTGCTTTCTCTTTTAGTACTTAAGTCACGCAGTAATGAAGCATTTACTGATACCCTGAAACAGCACACATGTGGTGCAGGAAGAACATTCTTTATCTCTAGATTTGCAAATCAGATTCTTGAAGTGATAGTTTTGTGATGAAGAATATGGATTTCACAGCCTATCTTATTAGTATTAGTAATTGGATTTTCTAATTCTATGATATAACCAAGACATGTGTGTCATTAGCTGCAAAACTGCTAGTCCTGTAGAAATCAGAGATACAATCTCCTATAAAATTATTTTGCTCTAATCTAAATAACAATATATTTTACACCACACTACCTATATCTGCATTTTAGTCTATATTTCTCATTCAGAATATTTTTGTAAAAATAAGGGTGTGACTTAAATTATTTGTTTTATCAGCAGTAGTTTGTTTTTATTCATGTACTTATGTATTACACACATATATGCACACAAACACAACTTATTCAAAGACTGACAGTATTAATAATGTAAGATCATAAAAAAAAATAGATTCAGGCACAGTGTAATCCCAGCACTTTGGGAGGCAAAGGAGGGTGGATCATGAAGTCAGGAGCTTGAGATCAGCCTGGCCAAAATGGTGAAACCCCATCTCTATTAAAAATACAAAATTAGCCAGGTGTGATGGTACATGCTCATAATCCCAGCTACGAGAAAGGCTAAGACAGGAGAATTCCTTAAACCCAGGAGGTGGAGGTTGCAGTGAGCCAAGATCGTGCTATTGCACTCCAGCCTGGGTGACAGAGCTAGACACCCCTTTAAAAAATATAAAATAAATTTGCATGTGCAATTTAAGACTTTTTGTATATAATTAAGTTACAACCTAACCAAAATGGTAAGAATATTACTTAATCATTTAGCCTATGGCTGAAGTAGTTTTAAATGAAAGGACATTATATTTCTTTGTCCTACAGAAAATCTAGGAGCAAACTGACCTATCTTATATTCTGTAATAATTTTTTTTCTTCTTTGTATTCCAAAGCATAGATTTAAGGTATAAATTATTGTCTCCATAGGTTAGTATATGACAGCAACACCATCTACTGATAAGCTGAAGTGAGTAGTTGAAAAAAAAATGGTATTTTCCCTTATTCATCTGAATTGTCCATTCCATTGAAACCACATGAAGAATGAGATAAAGAATAAAAGTGGTTTTACATTTATAATGCATATAATATACACCAACTTCCCACCAGATTGTTCACAGAATATTTTCTTTTATTTTCTTAAAGTCAGCATTACATTACCTACAAATACAGGAGGTATTCTAAATTGGAGGGTAGGCAAAGCTATTGCAGGTTGTGTTCGTCCCTAGCATTTCACTTTTCTTACCTTCATTTTAGTTACAAACAAATACTTAGGAATACATAATAAATTATTTTCCTCCTCAGATATAAAACCTACAAAGAATAACACTGAATATCGTGGGTTTCATAATTTTCTTCCAATGCAAGTCTCATATGTGTATAGGTTTTGTTATACTTCCAAAATACAATTCTACTTAACAAAATTACTGCATGAAACTTCAAAGGAACTTTTTAGATACTTGCCTGAAATCCAAGGAGCTTTTCACTAGGCTTAATGTGCCTCTGAAATTCACATTCTATGGGTTGTATCACTTTGATTCCATCTTCATAAAAAACATAGAACATGTTCCCAATTCCCAGACCTTAGGAATAAAAACACATTTAAATGTTCAAAATATAATTATCATAAACCTTTACAACAAAAAATCAGTGCCTCTCATATCTGTAGCAGGAGACCCATTTGTGAAGTTGTGTAATGTTAATAAAGCAAATCATACGGGACCTTTATTCTATACCCATACCACTTTGTTTTATTATGCAGACATTATACTTCATTCTTCCTGAGCTGCAATTTAGTGGTTTCTTTAAAATAATTCAATAAATGTTTCATGGTTTATAACAATTATAAATAGGGAGATAAACTCTTGATTATAGATTATATTGGATACCTTCCCCATTTAATGTAGGTGTTATTAAGGAATAAAAGAACATTTTGAAGAATCAAATTTATTTTACTATTTTTTTTTTAGAGTTCACTAGAAAAAGTTTAATTTCATTCTTTGCAGGAGTTTAGTTTATATGAAGATTTTTAGGAAGAAAAAGATCAAATGTCCTAAATTTTGTAGAATATATAGTATATATATTTTCTGAAACTAATTTTTGCCAAAATAATTCTAAGTAGAGATCTTACATATTAGTTTTAATATTGTCAATTTGGGAGTTCTCTTTCTATACCTTAAAATAAATTAATTAAAGGTCTTTGAAAATCTTAATGTTTAAATCTTAATTTAACGTTAAAATCTTAATTTAATGTTTCTTTTTCACACTACAGTTCTAAGTGTGTGGTATCTCAGAAATTCAAATTCATCTCCCCCAACTTTTTTTTTTTTTTTTTTTTTTTTTTTTTTTGGTTGAAGTGAAGCTGTCACCCGGCGGGAGTGTAGTGGCAGGATCTCAGCTCACTGCAACCTCTGCCTTCCAGGTTCAAGCGATTCTTCTGTGTCAGCCTCCCAAGTATTTGGGACAACAAGCATGTGCCACCACAGCAGGCAAAATTTTTATACTTTTAGTAGAGACAGATTTTCACCGGGTTAGCCAGGATGGCCTTGATCTCCTGACCTCATGGTCCGCCCACCTTTGCCTTCCAAAGAGCTGGAATTACAGGCTTGAGCCACCACACACAGCCCATCTTCCACCACTTTCTAAATCTATCTAATGGATGCAGGAGGCTAGTTCGGAACCTGTGCAGCTTAACCAAAGCTTGAGCCGAGGGAACTTCTGCATACTCATGAACACCTGTTCTCTTTGTTTTCTCTGCTTCTCCCCGTTCCAATGTGGCCAGCCCTGTGCTCTCGTAAGCCTTCCTTTTCTGACCCTCGCCTATGTAGCTCTTTTGTCCTGTTGTATTGATTTACACAGTCAGATTTATTCAATATAATTATATCTTATATAATTCAGTGATAGCATGTGATCTTTAAAAGATAGCAATAACATTAAAATCTTGATAGTTTGGAAAGTCAAACCATTGTATCTTACAGTGTTTACATTCTAAAAATATTTGTAAAGAGAAAGATAATTTATTGAAATACAAAAATAATTTTCTAAGCATAATTAATTTTTTCAATTGTGAGCTCCTGCAAGGTCCAGCCTGGGTCTTGCATCCATTGAGAATCACAAAAAAAGTTTATTGATTTGTAAAAAAAAATGTGTTTATTGAGCTTAAGTCATATATAATCATATAATATATATGTTCCTAGGGAATAAAAGTCATCAATTTTTCTCATATAACTTTGTATCCATACATTCTTAAGATTTAGAGAAAAATGTATACACACTAAACTATTACTTTGTGTTTATACACAGTGTGCAAACAATTTTTCTTTTAGTACATGTGATTATTTATAATAATAGATATATACTTTAAATACTCCAGGTTGTTTGATGCATATTATTATTTTATAAATAATTCTCTGTACTTCTATTTTAATTAGGCAATCTTTATTAATTATCCATTATAATTCCAGAGAGCAATACATATAGATGGAATATTCCTGAACAGTAGCAGAGGTGGCAAGAACTAAACTCAAGGCATGTTTTTAAATAAAAAATTTAGTAGTTGTCAGCTATTGTTTATAATCATAGTTGTGCTTAAAGAAATATAAATATTACATGCACAAAAAGGAAAGCTGAAGCAAATCACATAAGTATTTATGCAAAAGATTTTTGATTTGTATCAGCAAAGCCTCCATGTAAACATTAACATAAGATTGATGTACGCTTTATATCAATAACTACCGATTTAACATTATTGGTTTCTGAATACTGTTGTTGAAACTTATGAACATAACAAAGCCATAATGTGGTGTCTGATTTTCATTTGTGTCTGTTACATACTATGTTTGATTTTTATTACTAAGCTCTTAACATTTTTCAGGGAATATGACTACCTTTCTTTAACTTCGCCAAAATACTGTTCTGCAATTATGAATTTGAATGTGTTTGGGCCTGACAGCTACTTTAGGTCCAGACTGTTTGTCATGTTTCTTGAAATATTTCCTTCCCTTACTGCAATGTATACTTTTATTAGGTTATTTTACCATATTCTACACAGAAACGAGTCAGCAGGATTCCACTATGATATGTTGCACTGGTGGAATTTGTGAGCTGTATTTTCCACTAAATATCACTTAATCCATCCAAATCACTCTTTCAAGTTCTAGAGTATATTTTCTTGCTTATAAAAATATGAATTACAGATCAACATTTTTACTAAACATAAACTACTTTTCAGGTTACAAGTTATTGAGGAAACACAGACATTATTACACAAGATTTAGTTTTTTTTATTTGACTCTTTTCAATTTTTTATTTGACTCTTTTCTTTCTTTTCTTAGTGCTTATGAAATAGCAATGCCAACAAATTATACAACTAGATTAGTTAAAATAGCAATTATAAAATAAATGTCTATATGTTGATGATGCAGCTTATGAAATAAAACTTTTCCAATACCTTTAATGCTGTGAGTATCCCTCATTAATAAGACTTGATATTTTGCCATTTACTTTTTTGCAAGGCATATTTTCTTCCTCAAAAGTTTTATTTAGATTTTTGCAGCAGAATTTATGATCTGAACATATGACCTGATGTGTTTCTCTTTCAAATGCTGCTTTGATATTGTGCACATATAAATTAATTAAGAGTATACACTGCAAAAAGTAATGTAAACTACCTGATGATGGAGATATTGGAAACTGAAGACACATACACATATCATTTGGGACATCCATTAGCGTTATGAGTAAAAAAAAATTATATATACATATATGTGTGTGTGTGTGTGTGTATTCTTACTAACTACTAAGTTTATATATATATTACATTTCTTGACAAGTGTTGGGATGAGGAACTATGACAAAGAGAGATGATGAATTTCATTATCTGCATTCAGACAGATCAGAGGCAAATCATAGCTATAGCACTTACTACTTTACCATGAGAATGTTAGACTGTGTGATAATTTCCCCATATCGAATTTAAAGATAACATTTATACTATGTCACATAGCTGTTGTAAGATTTAAATTAGGTAGAGAATGCAAAATATTTGGCAGAGTAACTCGCACACAGTAAGATTTCAAAGAAATTGTACCTTTATTTTTTTTCACAGATACCTATTCATGAAACACTACCAAAAAAGCAAATGATGACATGATATATAACCAGAATTTGATTACTATTCTTATTTTTCCTCAACCTATGCTGTGGAATATACTGCTAAATTTTAATTTTCTATGATATAAAATGTTTTCTGTTTTCCCAGAATCCCTGAGCCAGCTAAAAGATCAAAACTGTATTTTCTAGTAGAGCATTTCTTAAGTTTGACCCTTTCAGGGAGTCTGCCAAGCCCAAACTGTTTTCCTAATATTACTAAGATGTCACTCACATTTTTTCTTGTTTTTTTTTTAAATGTAGGATTTAGTTTTCAGCAGGCTACATGAAGTATAATGTTATGTGAGATATCACAACAATTCAGTGCAGAAGCAGATGTAAGAATCCAACATCTTCTATTAAGCCAGAAAGTTAAAGGACTTGCAAAATGTAAATGATGTATTACCTTTTATTTTTTTTGAAAACGTAACTTTAAGATCATATGCTGTTTATGGCTCCATGTAATGGATTTATTAGGGCTATTTTAACAAGTTAATACATGTATATTTTAAAATTTTCTATTTGCATTTCTAATACTAAGTATTAGTAGGTAGAGATACTCCTCCCCTCCCCCACCACACACAAACACAAAGGTCTTTTAAGTTCTCAGTATGTCAGTGTGTAAAAAGATTGAGTCTCAAAAAGTTTGAGTAGTGGTGATCATTACTTCTCTCTTCATGAGTGCATTGTGGTGAAGTATATTGCAAACACTACTGACTTCAGTGAAAGATTCTAGTACTTTAGTCACAGTAAAGATTGGGAACATGTGCAGATTGATTTTTTTTTTGTCTTCCTTTTTCAGGCTCTGGTAAAGGCAGACACAAACACTTTCTCTTTTTTTGGGTTGATTGTTAATCTAACAGAGTATAGTGACTCTAGAAGTTATCCATAATTTGTTTGATCCTTGAGAGCTTTCTTTTTGCTTTTTCTTTCTATACACAGAAAAGACATAAGCAAGAATTACTCCTGCCATCTCATAAGACAGAAGTATTTCCCAGAGGATTTTCTAATCAGTATTGTACCCATAAATACATGAAATTGACCGAGAAAAAAATGAATGTAATGCACATTTCTATCTCAATCCTTTGGAAATGGGAACCACCCAAGAACAGTAGTGTATTGCGAAATATACTACTTATTATATACAGTGGGTATACACTATGTAATGTATATTAGCAATACAATTTGATTAATTTCTGATTATTGGATGCAAGTTTTTGTGCATGATGAAAAAGATTTTATTGTGATTTTTTTTTCCCCTCTGACTTACTGTCATTACTTTTGCATTCATATTTTAGTCAACTAGAAATTAAAACTCTATGATATAGTGATTTGGTAGCCAAAGGTGCTTCAATAAATTATGGCTTTATGCAAAATCCTTCATTTGTTGATATCATCCTTTTCACTTTCAAGTGATCCTAAAGTTATGCATAGTTTTGAAATATAAAAGAAATCTCCCCTCTTTAGATAGAGAATAATAAAGGCAAGACTAGATTGTCTGCATTGCATTTCTCACGGAATAACTCAGCAGGGATAGATTTTTGGTTCATGAATGTTCTCATTTACTATATCCTGACTTTGGAGCTAAAATCATATTTGTACATGGAGTAAAATCATACCATTGCACCTCAGTAAGGTATATTATGTGCAACTTGAACAAGACTTGCTTATTCTTTCATTCTTGCTAGAAAGTTTCCTGGGAGTGAGTGTGTCAACCTCTTTATTTATGCCCTGTTAATCCAGGAAGTGCGTACCATCTGACTATTATCTATATTGGCCAGAGTGTTATTTTTCTAAAATCAATCCTTTTGAGCAAGTATACTATCTCCTTAATTTCCAAAGATGTACTGAAAAAAAAAAACTGAATGGAAATCTGCTTTATTAACTTCACACAATAATTAGCAGTGCAAATGTTATAATGTAATAGAATACTTGTTTGCATTATAAATGACATTAGTTGAAATCATCCACAATTATATCTATGCACACATATGTGTATCACATATGCATATATATTATTTAAGCCAATATCATTATATACCTTATGTACATGTGCACATATATAAATATTGCTGCCAATGGATATCTTTTGCAAGATCACATTTTTGATTAAAAAATTGTAAAATGATTTAAAAGGCTTAGATCGACATAAGTTTTTCGCAGATGGGTTAGTGAACTGGCCAGTGGAAATAAGAACAGATTGATTGTGATTTAATTGGCATCATGTACTAGTCATCAGAAAGTATAGTCTTCCCCTTTCCCCATGCTGTGACTGCACCTCATGTATTCAGAAGACTTATTCTCCGAATGTCCTTTTCTTTATTTTATATTATTACTTTTTTTTTTTTTTTTGAGACAGAGTCTCACTCTATGGCCAGGCTGGAGTGCAGTGGCACAATCTCGGTTCACTGCAACTTCTTTTTTCCAGTTTCAAGCAATTCTCCTGCCTCAGCCTCCCGAGTAGCTGGGACTACAGGCGCACCACCACGCTCGGATAATTTTTTGTACTTTTAGTAGGGACAGAGTTTCACCATGTTGGCCAGGATGGTCTCGATCTCTTGACCTCGTGATCTGCCTGCCTCGGCCTCCCAAAGTGCTGGGATTACAGGCGTGAGCCACCGCGCCCGGCCCTATTATTACTTTTTTAGGCCCTGTTATTTTTGAGCTAGGATATCGCTTTGTTATCCAGTTTGGACAGTGGTGTGGGTGGCAGAGAGGGCAGCAGAGTGATCACTGCGGCCTTGAGCTTCAGAGTTCAAGCAATCCCTCCACCACAGTCTTCTGAATAGCTGGGACTACAGGCATGAGCCATCACTCTCGGCTAATTTTTTGTTTTTTAAATATTTTGTAGAGGCAGATTTTTGCTATGTTGCCTAGGCTGTTCTCAAACTCTGGCCTCAAGTAATCCTCCCTCTTTGGTCTCCCAAATTGCCGGGAATATAGGTATCATCCACCGCACCCCGATCTTTTTCATTTTAAGTATTATTTCAGTAACATTTTTAGAGAGTATTATTTTTAATTTTTTATTTCCATAGGTCTTTGGGGGAACAGGTAGTGTTTGGTTATATGAGTAAGTTCTTTAGTAGGGATTTGTGAGATTTTGGTGCACCCGTCTCCTGAGCAATATACACTGAATCCAGTTTGTAGTTTTATTCTTTTCTGTAAAAATAGTTATACTAGAGGTTTTTGAACCACATTTAGTAGCTGTATATTCTTCTGTATTTCCCAACCTCCCTGGCAATGTACATTTTTTGTGGCTAATGAACTTTTAAGTAATTTTAGGCTGAGGAAGCTAAGCTGGACTGTTTTTCAATCTGTTTTCCCCCAACTGGATGACATTGGAAACTTCATATTACAGATCATGAAACTAATCATGAAGCGTAATGTAATATATAAACTTTGTTGTATAATTTCACTGCATTTTTTTTGGTTTGGTGTTAAACCAACTAAATAGTGATTTATTTTAAATGTTTCTATAACATATTTTTGTGTGAATAGATACATAAATTTTACAAGGAATAAAAAAAGGCAATTTTTCTAAATATGAATTTTTTTCTGCTTTTTAATTATTCAAATATCATATGAAGTCAGTGTTTCCCAAGTTGTTTTATTCTACTCAATATTGATCCTAAAGATATTCATCAAAATTATTCATGAACTAATAAATTTTAAAAATGCTGTGTTATATACTGACTTATCCAAAATCTTTCCTTGGAGATTGAAACTAGCATATGTCAAGTTTATATAAATCCTTCAATGAATCAAATGATTTAAATTAGCATAATTCAGTGCCCATATGATCTAAAACATATGTTATAAACTTAAATCTCATAACATAAACTAATTGCCCACAAAATAGACATTAGAAAATACTTTATTAAATTATGTTTAATTACAAATACCTTAAATATGATGAAAATGAAAACCAATCATACTGAATATTTTAATATGTATGTACAAATATATATTAATACATGTATTTTTATGCCTATTTTTTAATATATAGTAAAACTACTTGTCAGTAAGAAAGATTTAGAGTTTAACCTTCTAGATTGAAAGTTTCTTTAGATCACATATTAGATCTTGTTCATCTATGAATTTCCAGTATTTTCAAAGTGTTTTAATTTAATAGGCTTTTTAAAATATTTGTCAACAAATGAGTGAGATATTTCCTCTATTAACATTGTTTTTTTATTCTCCTGTAAAATATCTAGAAAAGAACTAAAAGTGAAACCCAGAGAAGTAGAGGACATTGCATTCCAAGTTTATGTATTGATGCAATCGGTAAGATAATGCATATTAAATTCAGTTGAATTTATTTGGATTATAAACTTTTCACCAAACTAGATTCTGATGCTTATGTTTTAAAA
Organism: Cheracebus regulus; assembly: GCA_963574635.1. Taxonomy (NCBI): domain Eukaryota; kingdom Metazoa; phylum Chordata; class Mammalia; order Primates; family Pitheciidae; genus Cheracebus; species Cheracebus regulus. The sequence goes on from CAUYQU010040389.1 coordinate 80,338, forward strand.
AATAATTTTATAATTATTAGTATATATCAAAATAACATAGGTTTAACATTTGTAGATGAGTTAAATGGCATTATGAGAGGAACTATCATTTCAACTCTTGCCATTATCGGCCTTAAATGGCTTACATTCTAAGGTTCTATAATTGGTTCTCTCTGAGATAGATTTTTCTTGGTTATAGTAAAGAGGTAAATATAGAAATATAAAACACTGGTAGAATGAAGATAAAAGTGGATCTCAGAAATATGTGGCTCATATTTGTTTTATTCTAAATTTTAAAAATGGAGAGACAATTTACTTAGAAAATTAGTTACCTATGATTTTAATTATTTGTATGTAATACTTATACTCAATGATGGGGTTCAGTGATTCCTCAAGCCAGTCTATTATCTCTGGTCACCATTATTACTACTAGTACATGCAATCATTTTTGTTGTAATGCCTTGCCAATAATTGTGGCATTACAAAAATAAGTTACAGTTGTCTATGAATGAAAGTCAAATATGCTTTCTTCTTTAATCTATTTTTTAAATGTTTCCTACTATAGGAAACAAGAAAGTACTCTTATGATAACTGTATACAGAAAAAAGGACTTTAATAATTTATCCAAAGACACTTGTTTTACGTGACTTGAGTATCTGTAAATTGTACCAATATCTATTTTTATCAAGCACATTTTATGTGTTGAATGAAATTATGAAGCCTAAGAACATTATTCTTAATGGAGAATAATTACTGAGGTTATAAATTTCCAAAAACTGACAATACATTTTTAAATAGAAAATAATCTGGATTTAGGTAATGAATTTCAGCATGATTTTAATTAATCTGAAAGCTTCTATACTTTTGAGGGTGGTCTTTAGCATTTTTATTATTTATATTAAAATTACTATAATAATGTCCATGGTGGTTATCAAAGTTAATATATAAGAAAGAGTAGTTCCACATACTTTAAGTTGATTTACATAGCACAGATTGGTGAGGTGAGTGCCATCTCTGTTTCAAGTATTGTATTGGAAGCATCTGGCTCAGCAAGGTAAAATAACTCATCCAAATTTTCTCAGCAAATAACCATCAGAGCCAGATCTGTAGTACTTAATCTATGACTCATTAGGTGTTATTCCTTCCATTACAATGATAAAATAAAATCAATTTTTTAAATGCCCAGGGAAATCTTGCCCAGAGGGAAGACAGTATAATGAAATGTTGTTTAACAGATATATGGGCCCGTTGCGGTGGTTGATGCCTGTAACCCCAGAACTATGGGTGGCTGAGGCAGGAAGATCACCTGAGGTCAGAGGTTTGTGACCAGCCTGGCCCACATGGCGAAACCTGGTCATTACTAAAAATACAAAATTAGACAGGAATGGTGGCCTACACCTGTAATCCCAGCTATTAGCGGGGCTGAGGCAGGAAAATCATTTGTATCCAGGAAGCATAGGTTGCAGTGAGCCGAGATGGAGCCACTGTGCTCCAGCCTGGGAAACAAGTGTGAAACTCCCATCTTGAAATAAATAATTAAATACTGATATGTCAAGGCTACTTTCAATAACGACAGAATTAGGTACATTTAAATGTGAAATATTTGAAGTGGAATAAAAATAGAGGGTATAGTTACACCAGAACTTCTTTAATAAAACCAGGTTTTAACGGAGCTCACACAAAAAAGTTAAGGAGAGAAAACAAGTTCTAAGAGAGAAAAAAATTAGTGGACTGACTCATTCTTGAGCATGAAATTGAGATGGCTAAATTCCAGAATTACTCATGGCTATGAGACTGGCTGTCACAGGGCACAGTGACTTGGGTTCCTAAAGGAAGCTATAATCAGGGGAGAGAAATGTTGTCTAGGGTGGGTTGTGAAGGAAAGTTTTGGCCATTGCTTACTGGTAACGTAATGATGGCTTTTAGATATTTTTCTCCTGAGAATTTCATTTAACCACAATTAATGGACTATTTAAGTACTTGAGCACACATATTCTTCCCAGCCTTTGTGACGAAATGAGGAAAACCAGTAACAATTGCAATAATATATAAAAACAGATACTGTTTTTTGAGTGCTGATGATACCTAAGGAACTGATAACAACCCTACTAACAACTACTATACTCCTTTTTGATATAAGAAGATTGTGCAGGGTAACTTACCTTATTGTTTGTAAACTTGAAGACCACATTTGAATCCAGATCCTTCAAGTTTGTAACCTACATTTTAATATAATTTACTATAACCCCTTGATAAGGCATGGTTTTTATAAATATTCTTACTCTGACTTAACAGAGTTATTATGTAAATTATGTTTAACTGAGATTGCTTTTATTTCTTTGATGTAATTTTATACTCTTAAAACATTTCAATATATTGCAATGAAACTTTCTGGCTATGTATCAATAATTAATCAAGCTGATGAGAAGTGATAAATATGTGTAATGGTAGCAGGCTTACCCAAGAATATTGAAATACAATCAATTAAAATATTGGATCAGAATGAAAAAGAAGCTAGTTAACATACAAAAGATAATCAACAAATCTAATAATCAAGCAAAACATATAAATATAATCAACAAATAACATACAAAAGATAATCAACAAATCTAATAATCAAGCAAAATTGTCACAACAATATAAAAATAATTCAATTTAGTACCTTCTTGTCTCCATAATATGTTAGCTACTGCAGCATGTTGAAAAGAAAAAGCAGAAAAAGAAAAATAAGTAAAGAGAGCTTTTGCTATATAGTGTATAAATATTATTAAAGAGGTGAAAATCTCTGTGATAGAATGTGTATATAAACATAGTGACAGTTAATTCAATGAGCTGCTTGAACAGAACAATAGCATGTTGGAATTAGCTAATAATGCTTTGTACGTTTTTTATATAGTCAATTCTTATTTGTAATACAGATTTTGTTAACAAACAAGAACATTTTACTCTGCATTGAAAAGAATAGGTTTAAGTTAATTTAATTGAAATGTATTTTTAGAGCAAGCATTCGTAGTTAAAACTATTAGGCTGACAGTTTAAGTTACTAATAGAAAAAGTTTTACTCTCAAATTTTGCAATAATCACAATATATGATATTCCTACATAACATGAAATATTCCTGAACAAGAAAGGTTCTTGAAAATCCCAGATCTGAAACACCAAATTGGCCTATTTTTAAGTAGTATATGTTTTTACTGTTTTAAAACATACAGAAAATACATCTAAGTATACTTTGCTTATTTTAGCACATACTGAATTGTTCTTGAACAATAGATTTAAAAAATATTATATAGAGATTTAATCAGTAAAGAGCTAATATATTAAATAGAAATTAAGGAAAAACATCCAGTTGAAACTATTCTCAAGGAAATGCTTGCCTCTTTAATAATTCAAAGTTACAATAACTCTATATGTTCTTAAAGCAAAACCATTAAAGTGTAACTAATAGAAAAACTCATATACAGCAAATTACTTTCAGTATTTTGACCATATTAATATTTCATCATTTGTTTTTTCAACTGAATCCACATGTGTATGTTTCAGAGGCAAGAATAGAGTGTAGCACTCCTCACTCCAGCTTAAGGCCCAAATCATGAAATTTTCAGCATCTGCTGTATTTCTTTAAAAAATCAATTACTAATGGTAAACATTTGCAATTTTTAGTTTTTAAGTTCCTTAATAATATTTATTCAAGTATAAATACATTATATGTGCATTTCTGTAGCACATTTTGTGCTGTTGGTCTTCTGCCTGCAGTGCACTTTGAACAAATATGAAAAAAATATAACTTTCAATGATGAGGTGAGTAAGTTCTGGACGTGTAATGTACAATGTGAGTGATGATGGATGTGTTAATAGACTGTGATAATCATTACATAATATATACATCACCTTTTCATCTTAAACATATTCAATCTTTGTCAAGTAAATATGTTATAAAATAATAAAATGACAAATCTTACTCTCAAGGAGAAGCTATAGACATAGGAGGAAAAAGAACCGTGAAAACGGGGGGAGAATCCAAGATGGCTGAATAGGAACAGCTCCAGAGTGCAGTTCCCAGCAAGAACAATGCAGAGGGTGAGTGTCCACTGCATTTCCACATAAATTTTCACTGCCCACAGGCCAGGAGATTCCCGGGCTGAAAAGCACCATGAGTTTTCAGCATGGCAGTTTCAGCCAGTGCTGGGTTGGCAAACAGAAGCTCACACAAATCTGGGCAGCCATTTCAACTGGTGCCTGGAGTGCCTGGGAGACAGAGCCACCCATTCAACTGAAAGGGAGAGGGCAGAAACAGGGAGCCAGGCGATCTGGCTTGGCAGGTACCACCCTCACAAAACAAGCAATCTGAAACAATCTGGATTGAGAGTTTCACCTCAAGCGAAGCTGGACACAGGACAGTCCAGCTCAGTGGGGGGAAGGGCGACCACCACTACCTAGACAGTCCTCCACTACCAAGGTAGTTCACACAGCAGCTAGGCAGAGCCTGCTGCAGCACAGCAATGCCTCTGCTGGCAGATTGTGACTAGACTACCCTTGTGGGGCAAGACATCTATGAAAAAAGACAGCAGCATGGCAGGAACTTATAAATAAAGCTGACCTTCCTAGGATAGAGCACCTGGGGAAAGAGGCAGTTATGAGTTCTGCTGCAGCAGACTTAAAAGTACCTGCCCAGCAGCTCTGCATGGCACAACGGAGCTCCCAGCACAGCACTTGAGCTCCTGTAAGGGACAGAATGTCTCCTCAAGCAGATCCCCAACCCCCATATACCCAAAGAGACACCTTGTAAAGGAGAGCTCAGGCTAACATCTAGCAGGTACCCTTCTGCTAGAAGACACTGGTGGCAAGCCTTACTGCTCTGCAGCCCCTGCGGGTGATCCCCAGGCAAGCAGGGTCTGGAGTGGACCTCCAGCAGTCCTACAGCAGAGGGGCCTGACTGTTAGAGGGAAAACTAAGAAACAGAAAGAATTAACTTCATGATAAACAAAAAGGATGTCCACTCAGAGAGTCCATCTGAAAGGCACCAACTACAAAGACCACAGATAGATAAAGCTGCTAAGATGCAAAGAAGCCAGCACAAAAAGGATGATGAAAACACCAAAAACCAGAATGCCTCTCCTGCTCCAAGGGATCACAACTCCTAACCAGCTGGGAACAAAGATGGATGGAGAATGAATCTGATGAATTAACAGAAACAGGCTTCAGAAGGTGGGTAATAATAAACTTCTCAGAGCTAAAAGAACATGTGCTAACCCAATGCAAAGAAACTAAGAACCTAGAAAAAAGGTTAGATGAGATGCTAACTAGAATAAGCAGTTTAGAGAAGAATATAAATGACTCAATGGAGCTGGAAATCACAGCACAAGAACTTCGTGAAGCATACACAAGTTTCAATAGCCGAATTGACCAAGCAGAAGAAAGGATATCAGAGATTGAAGATCAACTCAATGAAATAAAACGAGAAGGCAAGAATAGAGACAAAAGAGTGAAAAGAAATGAGCGAAGCCTCCAAGAAATATGGGATTATGTGAAAAGACCTAATCTACATTTGATGGGTGTACCTGAATGTGACAGAGAGAATGAATCCAAGCTGAAAAACACACTTCAGGATATTATCCTGGAGAAATTCCCCAACCTAGCAAGCCAGACCACCATTAATGTCCAGGAAATACAGAAAACACCACAAAGATATTCCTCAAGAAGTGCAACCCCAAGGCACATAATCATCAGATTCACCAGGGTTGAAATGAAGGAAAAAATGCTAAGGCAGCTAGAGAGAGAGAATGGGTTACCCACAAAGCAAAGCCCGTCAGACTCAAAGCCAATCTCTCTGCAGAAACTCTACAAGCCAGAAGATAGTGGCGGCCAATATTCAATGAACTCTTAACCTAGAATTTCATATCCAGCCAAACAAAGCTTCATAAGCAAAGGAGAAAGAGAATCCTTTATGGACAAGCAACTGCTGAGAGATTTTGTTAAAACCAGGCCTGCCTTACTAGAGCTCCTGAAAGAAGCACTAAACAAGGAAAGGAACAACCAGTACCAGCCACTCCAAAAATGTACCAAATGGTAAAGTCCATGGGCACAAGGAAAAAAATGCATCAACTAATGGGCAAAACATCCAGCTAGCATCAAAATGACAGGATCAAATTCACACATAGCAATATTAACCTGGAATGTAAATGGGCTAAATGCCCCAATCAAAAGACACAGACTGACAAATTGGATAAAAAGTCAAGACCCATCAATGTGCTGTATTCAGGAAATCCCTCTCACATGCAAGGACAAAAATAGGTTCAAAATAAAGGGATGGAGGAAGATTTATCTAGCAAATGGAGTGCAAAAAAAAAGGAGTTGCAAACCTAGTCTCTGATAAATTAGACTTTAAACCAACAAAGATCAAAAGAGACAAAGAAAGGCATTACATAATAGTAAAAGGATCAATGCATCAAGAAGAACTAATGATCCTAAATATATACATGACAAATACAGGAGCACCCAGGGACATAAAGTAAGTTCTTAATGACCTAAAGAAACAGATTCCCACACAATAATAGTGGGAAACTTTAACACTCCACTATCAATATTAGACAGGTCAACAAGACAGAAAATTAAAAAGGATATCCAGGACTTGAACTCAGATCTGGACCAAGAGGACATCTATAGAAATATTCACCCCAAATTCACAGAGTATACATTCTTCTCAGCACCGCATTGCACCTACTCTAAAATTGAACACATAATTGGAAGTAAATCACTTCTCAGCAAATGCAAACAAGTGGAAGTCATAACAAACAGTCTCTCAGACCACAGGGCAATTAAATTAGAACTCAGAATTAAGAAACTAACTCAGAACTGTGCAGCTTCATGGAAACTGAACAACTGGCTCCTGAATGTCAACTGGATAAACAATGAAATGAAGACAGAAATAAAGTAGTTCTTTGAAATCAATGAGAATGAAGACACAACATATTGAAATCTTTGGGACACATTCAAAGCAGTGTCTAGAGGGAAATTTATAACAATAAGTGCCCACCTGAGAAGTGAGGAAAGATCTAAAATTGACTCCCTATCATCAAAATGGAAAGAGCTAGAAGAGCAAGATAAAAAACAAACAAACAAACAAAAACTCAAAAGCTAGCAGAAGACAAGAAATAACTAAGATCAGAGCAGAACTGAAGGAGATAGAGAAACAAAATATTCTTCAAAAATCAATAAATCCAGGAGCCGGTTTTTAGAAAAGATCAACAACATAGACCACTAGTCAGATTAATAAAAATTGTAAGAGAGAAGAATCAAATAGATGCAATAAAAATTGATAAGGGGATTTCACCACAGATTCCACAGAAATACAAACTACAATCAGAGATTACTACAAATAACTCTATGCACATAAACCAGTAAACCTGGAAGAAATGGATACATTCCTGAACACTTGCACCCTCCCAAGCCTAAACCAGGAAGAAGTCAAAACCTTGAATAGACCAACAACAAGGGCTGAAGTTGAGGCAGCAATTAATAGCCTACCAATCAAAAAAACTCCAGGTCCAGATGGGTTCACAGCTGAATTCTGCCAGATGTACAAAGAGGAGCTAGTACCATTCCTTCTGAAACTATTCCAAACAATACAAAAGGAGCGAATCCTTTCCAAATCATTTTATAAGACCAACATCATCCTGATACCAAAACCCAGCAGAGACTCAACTAAAAAAGGAAACTCAGGCCAATATCCGTGATGAACATAGATGCAAAAATCTTCAATAAAATACTGGCAAACTGATTGCAACAGCACATCAAAAAGCTTATCCATCATGATCAAGTAGGCTTCATTCCAGGGATGCAAGGCTGGTTCAACATACACAAGTCTATAAATGTAATTCACCACATAAGCAGAACCAAAGCCAAAAACCACTTAGTTATCTCAATAGATGCAGAGAAGGCCTTCAACAAAATTCAAGAGCCCTTTATGCTAAAAACGCTCAATAAGCTAGATATCAACGCAACATATCTTTAAATAATAAAAGCTATTTACAACAAACCTACAGCCAATATCAAACTGAACGGGCAAAAACTGGAAGCATTCTGATTGAAATTGGTACTAGATGAGGATGTCTTTTCTCACCACTCCTATTCAATGCAGTATTTTAAGTTCTAGCCAGAGCAACTAGGCAAGAAAAAAAAAAGGTATTCAATTAGGAAAGGAGGACGTCAAATTGTGTCTATTTGCAGATGACATGATGGTATATTTAGAAGACCCCATCATCTCAGCCCCAAATCTCCTTAAACTGATAAGCAATTCCAGCAAAGTCTCAGGATACAAAATCAATGTGCAGAAATCAAAAGCATTTCTATACACCAATAACAGACTAACAGCCAAATCAGGAGCAAACTTCCATTCACAATTGCTACAAAGAGAATAAAATACCTAGGAATACAACTAACAAAGGATGTAAAGGACCTCTTCAAGGAGAACTATGAACCACTGCTCAAGGAATTAAGAGAGGACACAAACAAATGGAGAAACATTCCATGCTCATGTTTAGGAAGAATCAATATTGTGAAAATGACCATACTGCCCAAAGTAATTTATAGATTCAATGCTATCCCCATCAAGCCTCCAATGACATTCTTTACAGAACTAGAAAAAAAAATCTTAAACTTCACATGGAACCAAAAGAGAGCCCACATAGCCAAGACAATCCTAAGCAAAATGAACAAAGCTGAGGCATCTTGCTACCTGATTTCAAAGTATATCTCAAGGCTAATCAAAACAAGATGGTACTGGTACTAAAACAGAGATATAGACCAATTGAACAGAACAGAGACCTCTGAGGCAACACCACACATCTACAACCATCTGATCTTTGACAAACCTGACAAAATCAAGCAATGGGGAAAGGATTCCCTGTTTAATAAATGGTGTTGGGAAAACTGGCTAGCCATGTGCAGAAAACAGAAACTGGACCCCTTCCTGACATCTTACACTAAAATTAACTCCAGATGGATTAAAGACTTAAATATAAGACCTAACACCATAAAAACCCTAGAAGAAAACCTAGGCAAAACCATTCAGGACATAGGCATAGGCAAGGACTTCATAACTAAAACACCAAAAACATTGGCAGCAAAAGCCAAATAAACAAATGGGAGCTAATTAAACTCCAGAGCTTCTGCACAGCAAAAGAAAGAATCATTAGACTGAACTGACAAACAACAGAATGGGAAAAATTTTTTGCAGTCTACCCATCTGACAAAGGGCTAATATCCAGAATCTATAAAGAACTAAAACAGATTTACAAGAAAAAAACAAACCCATCCAAAAGTGGGAGAAGGATATGAACAGACACTTTTCAAAAGAAGACATACATGAGGCCAACAAACATATGAAAAAATGCTCATCATCACTGGTCATTAGAGAAATGCAAAACAAAACCACATTGAGACACCACTTCACGCCAGTTAGAATGGAGATCATTCAAAAATCTGGAGACAACAGATGCTGGAGAGGATGTGGAGAAATAGGAACACTTTTACACTGTTGGTGGGAGTGTAAATTAGTTCAACCATTGTGGAAGACAGTGTGGCGCTTCCTCAAGGACTTAGAAATAGAAATTCCATTTGAGCCAGCAATCCCGTTACTGGGTATATACCCTAAGGATTACAAATCATTCTATTATAAAGACATACACACACAGGTATGTTCATAGCTACACTGTTTACAATAGCAAATGCCTAGAACCAACTCAAATGCCCATTGATGATAGACTGGACAAGGAAAACGTGGCACATACACACCATGGAATACTATGCAGCCATAAAAAATGAGTTGGTGTCCTTTGTAGGGACATGGATGAATCTGGAAACCATAATTCTCAGCAAACTGACACAAGAACAGAAAATCAAACACCGCATGTTCTCACTCACAGGAGGGTGGTGAACAATGAGAACACAGGTACACAGGGAGGGGAGCATCACACTGGGGTCTGTTGGTGGGGGGCCAAGGGAGGAACAGTGAGGGGTGGGGAGGTTGGGGAGGGATAACATGGGTAGAAATGCCAGATGTAGGTGACAGGGGATATGGAGGCAGCAAACCACTTTGCCATGTGTGTACCTATGCAATGATCCTGCATGATCTGCACATGTACCCCAGAACCTGAAGTACAATAAAAAAATAAAACAATAGAAAACAAATAATTGTAAATGTGATAAATGAAACAGAAGCAGCAAATTTCAAATTCAGCAAATGTTGACAGGACAAAATGATCATCTCTAAGAAGAGGTTGGATACAAGAGGAACAGCTTCATTAAGATGGTGATCCACAAGAAATGTAATATTACCAAAGCTTACAAGAGTGCTGTGTGGTGTAGGAGACTAGAGAAGTTATTTCTTATGTGAGAAAAAAAAGAAAATATGTTCAAGGTAAAGCATCAGAACATATTCAGAGAATGTGTCAAGTGATTTGGTATATTTGGAAGGTAAGACTGGGTTAAAAAGATAAAGCTGGAGAATTTATTAATGATTAAATCAAGTAAGTCTGCACACACAATGCAAAAGAAATTGATTTTTTTGGTAGCTTCAGGAAATGTTGAACTATGATTAGTCTTATAATTGTTTCCCTGGCCTATAAAAAAATAACAAAGCATGTTATTTCCTTATATCTCCATCCACTCACTTGGTGAGTACCGACTGAATAACTAACATGTGTTAGACGTTATATTCAGCACTACTGTACATAGGTTAGAACAGGCAATCTCTGTGCTCATGGAACCTGTATTCTAATTGGGGAGACAAAAAGTAATCAAATGATGACAGAAAAAAGTTCAAAGTTATGAATTTTGTGTGTTATTAGTAGAGAGAAACATAGTAATGTGAATGCATTTATTGAGTTGATTAGACATCCTTAAACTGGGGAAACTTCTCCAATTATGTTCAAGGTGAAGTCCGAGAAATGAGTAAGAATAAACTAAGTGAAGGATATGATTCAATTTCCAGATATAAAAAAAGCATGTGAAAAATTCTAGTGGCATATTAAAGCACCACTATTTTAAAGGAATAAGAACATTAGAACTATGGACCGAGATGTTTTTAAGATTGTCAGTCATGTAGGAATAAACCCAAAAAAGTACAGAGATTGTAATACTAATATCAGATAAGATAAAATTAAAGGCACTTCATATTGAATTTAAAATTATGTAAGCTAAAACATTGTATTAAAATAGGAGACAGAAACTGTTAAGGTTGGATATAAAATTAACAAATCCACAATCACAGTCTGTTGTTGGGGCTTTTTGTTTGTTTGTTTGTTTTTTGGGACAGAGTCTTGCTCTGTCTCCCAGGCTAGAGTGGAATGTCATGATCTTCGCTCACTGCAACCTTCACATCCCAGATTCAAGCGATTCTCCTGCCCTAGCCTCCTAAGTAGTTGGGATTACAGGCACATGCCACCACGCCTGGCTAAATTTTGTATTTTTACTAGAGACAGAGTGTCAGCATATTGGTCAGGCTGGTCTCAAACTCCTTACCTTGTGATCCACCTGCCTTAGGATCCCAAAGTGCTAGGATTACAGGCATGAGCCACTGCGCCTGGCCTAATGTCTGTTTCGTTAACATATTACTGTCAGTATTTGAAAAAAAAAAAAAAATATAAAGACAAAGTTTTAAAAATACAATTATCAATATTGAATTACTGCATTTATAATGAATGTTTCCTACACAAACAAAGCATTTTCCAATTTTATCGACAGATGTTCAAGAGTGGCCACAAAGTGAACTATAAAATAAAAAGCCTTGAAGCCTGGCTCTACTCTGTAAATATGTTCCATAAAGCAGCAATTTTTTCTGCATTTTCAGACAACAAAGTAAAGATGCAAATATAGAAACCTTTAAAACTACAAAATCCATCAATAAATTGAATATCTGTAAAAACCAAATATAACCACAATTTATATAAAACACAACAACAACAACAAAAAGAAAATTAACCACGTGGGCCCAAAGGTTTTAGACAAAGGATAATCCATGGGCTGAACTGAAGCATTATTGAGCCAAACAAGAGAGAGACTGAGAGAGAGAGACAGAGACAGAGAGAAAGAGAGATAGACAGGAGGAGGATGAGGAGGAAGAGGAAGAATGGGAGAAGGACAGAGGGAAGGTGAAAGACAGGGGAAGGAAGGAAGAAATGATGATAGTTAAAATGGTTTTAAATTAATGAATTCGATAATGTGGATATTATTTAAAAATCCAAGGAAATACAAATTTCAAAACCAAATATTAAGAAACTTGAATAGAAATAACCATGGTATTGAATGAAATATTTTTTAAAATAATTTTATTCCAAAATATTCTAGGGTCTCAGGTTTTTATCCTAAGTATTTATTAATTTTCATGAATCATAATATTCCAAATGTATTGGAATGTATTATTAGAATATAGTTAAAGATAAAACACTCTTGTTTGTTTTATAAAGTCAGCAATTTTGATGTAAGTACCTCATAATACCAGAATAGAAAAGGAATTATAGTACAATTTTACTAATGACCAAAATTATAAATAAAATGCCAGAAAAAATCACCAGAATATTAAAAATATGATTACAGACAAAAATTATTCTGGAATGAAACAATTATTTAGCAGAAAGTTAAGAAATTAACTAATATATGGAAATCAAGACCAAGAAAATCACTCAGAAACCATACAATCTCATGAAAATTAAGTAAACTGATATATGGAAATCAAGACCAAGAAAAACTTGGAAACCATACAATCTCATGGAAATTAAGTAAACTGCTCATGAATGACTTTGGGGTAAATAATGAAAGTAAAGGAGGAAAAAAGAAGTTCTTTGAAACTAATTATAACAAAGATACAACATACCAGAATCTCGAACACAGCTAAAGCAGCGTTAAAGAGGGAAATTTACAGCACTAAATGTCCAAAAAAATCTCAATTTACTAACCTAACATCACAACTAACAGAACTAGAAAACCAAGAGCTAACAAACCCAAAGCTAGCAAAATACAAGAAATAACCAAAATTAGAGATGACCTTAAATAAGTAGACACACACACACACACACACACACACACACGCACGCACAAAACATTCAAAAGATCAATGAATCCAAGAGTTGTTTTTGCAAAAAAAATTAATAAAATAGATAGTCCTCTGTCTAGAATAATGAAGGAGAAAAGAGAGAAGATTCAAAAAAAGCATAATTAGAAATGACAAGGGAATATGACTACTGACCCCAGAAAAATACATATAACAATCAGAGAATATTATGAACACCTCTATGCCCACAAACTGGAAAATCTAGAAAGAATGAATAAATTCCTGGACACCTACACCCTCCCAAGACTGAACCAGGAAGAAATTGAATCCCTGAACAGACAACAAGCTCTGATACAGAATCAGTAATAAATAGGCTACCAACCAAGAAAAAGCCTGGGCCCTGAGGAATTCACCCGATGTACAAATTGTACTAATTGTACAGAGCAGAGCTAATACCATTCCTACTGAAGCTATTTCAAAAATTGAGGAGAGGGGTCTCCTCTTTAACTCATTCTATGAGGCTAGAATCATCCTGACACCAAAACCTGGCTGAGACCCCCAGGCATAAAAAGAAAACTTCAGGCCAATATTCTTGATGGTCATTGATTAAGAAATCCTCAAAAAAAAAAAAAAATACTGGCAAACTGAATCCAGCAGCACATCAAAAAGCTAATCCATCATGATCCAGAAGGCTTTATCTGAGGGACATAAGTTTGGTTCAACATATGCAAATCAATAAATATTATTCAGTAAATAACAAAATTAAAGACATAAAACCCATGATTATCTCACTAGAAGCAGAAAGGCTTCCTGATAAAAACTCTCAATAAACTTGATATTGAAGGAATGTACCTCAAATAATAAGACCTATCTATTATAAACCCACAGCCAACATCCTACTGAAAGGGAAAATGCTGCAATCATTCTTCTTGAAAGCTGGTGCAAGACTCTCTCTCACCATGCTATTGAACATTGTATTTATTGCAGATTTTGGCCAGAGCAATTAGGCAAGAGAAAGAAAGAAATGGCATCAACATAGGGAGAGAGGAAGTCAAACTATCCCTGTTTGCAGAGGACATGATCCTATATCGAGAATACCCCATGCTCTCAGCCCAAAGCTCTTTCAGCTGATAAACAACATCAGCAAAGTCTCAGGGTACAAAATCAATGTACAGAAATCAGTAGCATTCCTATACACCCACAACGGTCAAGCTAAGAGCCATATCAGGAACACAATTTTATTCACAATTGCCACAGAAGGAAAAACAAATACCTAGGAATACAGCTAACAAGGGAAGTGAAAGATGTCTACAATGAGAAGTACAAAATACTGCTCAGAGAAATCAGAGACAACACAAACAAATGGAAAAACATTCCATACTCATCAATAGGAAGAATCAAATTGTTAACATGACCATACTGCCCAAAGCAATTTATAAATTCAATGGTATTTCTATCAAACTACCAATGACATTCTTCACCAAACTAGAAAAAAAAACTATTTTAAAATTCACATGTTATCAAAAAACAGTTCAAATACCCGAGGCAATCCTAAACAAAACAAAGCAGGAAGAATCATGCTACCCAACTTCAAAATATACTACAAGACTATAATAACCAAAACAGCATGGTACTGATGCAAAAATAGACACATAGACTAATGGATCATAATAGAGAGCCTAGAAATAAGGCCACACACCGACAACCATCCAATATTTGACAAAGCTGCCAAAAACAACCCATGGTGAAAGGAATTCCTATTTAATAAATGATGCTGGAATAACTGGCTAGTCATAACCAGAAGATTGAAAGTAAATCCCTTCCTCATACCATTTGCAAAAATCAATTCAAAATAAATTAAATACTTAAATGTAATACTCCAAATTGCAAAATCCCTGGGAGACAATCTAGGCAATATCATTTTGGACATAGGAACAAATAAATATTTCATGATGAGGACAACAAAAGCAAAAATTGACAAATGGAATCTAATTAAACTAAAGAGTATCTGCACAGCAAAAGAAATTATCAACAGAGTAAACAAACAACCCACAGAATAGGAGAAAATATTTGCAAACTCTGCATGTGACAAAGATCTAGTATCTAGCATCTGTAAGAAACTTGAACAAATTTCAAGAAAAAAAAACATTAAAAAGTGGACAAAGGACCAAAACAGACATTTTTTGAAAAAAGATATACATGCAGCAAACAATCATATGAGAAAAAAAGCTCAACATCACTCATCATTAGAGAAATGCAAATACAAAACCACAATGAAATACTATCTCACACCAGTCTGTATTAAAAAACCATATATATATATATATATATATATATATATATATATATATACACACATAATAATGGATGCTGACAAGGTTGTGGCAAAAAAGGAATGATTATATACCGTTGGAGGGAATGTAAATCAGTTCAGCCATTGTGGAAGACACTGAGAGATTCATCAAAGTCCTAAAAATCAGAAATACCATTTGACACACACAGCATTCCCATTACTGGGTGTATACCCACATGTATATAAATAAAGAAAATGTGGACTATATACACCATGGAATACTTTGCAGCCATAAAAAAGAATGAGACCATGTAATTTGCAGGAACTTGGATGAAACTGGAGGCCATTATATTTAGCAAACTAATGCGGAAACAGAAAAAGAAATATAACACATGTTCTCACTTAAAAGGGAGTTAAATGGTGAAAACACATGGACACATAAAAGAGAACACACTGGGGAGTATTGGAGGGTGGTGGATGGTTGGCAGGAGGGTATCAAGAAAAGTAACTAATGGGCACTAGGTTAATACTTGCATGATGAATAATCTGTACAACAAACCCCGATGACACACATTTACCTATGTAACAAATATGAACATGTACCCCTTAAAATTTTAACAAAAATAAATTTAATTTAACATATCACATTAGTTTGTCAATTAAGGCCCATCAATATATTTTAACCAAACAAAAATGCAATCTGTTAAAATACATCACATATTACTAAGTACAATATAAATTCTCTTAGTGAATTAATAAACTAAGAATAGAGGGATATATAAATTAATAAAAAAATACACTAGAAGAATAAATAAGTGACCATCAATGGATGATTGGATAAAAAAAGCATTACACACACACACACACACACACACTCACACACACACTATGCAATACTAATCAGCCATAAAAAGTAATGAAATCATGTCTTTTGCAGTAACAGTAACGTGGATGGAACCACAGGCCAGTCTCCTAAATAAAAATAACCCAGAAACAGAAATTCAAATATTGAATTTTCTCACTTAAAGTGAGAGCTGGAAAATGGATACACATACACATAAAGAAAGAAATACTAGACATCAGTGGGAGGGTGGAGAGTGGGTGAGGAATGAAAAGTGACACGTTGAGTACAATGTTTATTATTCAGGTGATAGTTATACTAAAAGCCTAGACTTTGCCACTAGACAATAGATCCATGTAACAAAACTGGATTTGTACCTACTAAGTCTATAAAAGTAAAATTTTAAAAATAGATAAATAGATGGAGAATCAAACTATTGAACTGTATTAATTAATCAAATTAATTCTTAAAAATTAAATTAAATTAATTAAAGAATTAATTTTTGATTGACTGATCAATTCATTAATCTAAGAAAGAAATATAAATTGCATAAGTATTAAAAATAGAAGCCAATCAAAATTTGAAGGTAAAATGAGTCACAAAAGATTAAAGTAAAAGTACAAATGAAGTTCACAAGAGATACAAGATAAATATCCACTATCTATATTCTTCTTCTGTTAGAATAAAATCCAATACGCAATTTTGTTTGCAATAACCTAGAAGCATAAAATATTGAGGGTTTATTAGAATATATAAAGTGTAGCAAGTCAAGTGTAACAGTCACAAAAGATAAGCTAGATGGGAATATAAACTATTCCTAGATGAAGATAATGAATACTATGTAGATAAAATGTATTCTGAAATTACTTAACTTAAAAATTATGTATATTGTTATTGTCTGTTTAAAATATATTCCCTTCTATGTACAAAGTTAGAATGCACATTAAATTAACATATACCTGAATTTAATTGCCCTGGTATGATAATACATTATCTTTTTGTTTGTTTGTTTTTGGGGTTGCTTGTTTTGACATGGAATCTCCCTCTGTTGCCCAGGCTGAAATGCAATGGTGCAATCTCGGCTCACTGCAACCTCTGCTTATTGGGTTCAAGAGATTCCCCTGCCTTAGCCACCTGAGTGGGTGAGATTACAGGTGCCCGCCACCATGTCACTTTTTTTAAATTTAATTTTATTTTTCATTTTTAATAGAGACAGGGTTTCACCACATTGGTCAGGCTAGTCTCGAACTCCTGACCTCAGATGATTCACCTGTCTCAGCCTCCCAAAGTGCTGGGATTATAGGCATATAATATATTTTTTGTGTCTTTTGATTATTTTTCTGATATTCTTATAAATGCCTACATATATGAAAATGTATCTGATAAAATATATAAATATATGATATATAAATATACCTTTGCATTCTTTTTATTCATTTGTCATAACATGTCTGATCTCGTCTTTATACAAGGTTTGAAGCACTGTTTCATCATATGAATTTCTGCCTTTTAAAAACATTATGGTTTACTTCTTTATTAATTCTAATGTAGTACCAATATCAGAAGCCGGTATAAATAATAGGTGCTCAATAAATACCATTGACTTTTATCAGTCATACAGGTGAATATGTATGTGTGTCTGTAGGTGATTACTGTGATGACCCTCCCGCTAAGTAGTTATTTCCAGTAGTATATGTTCCTGCAAGAGGCAAGAGAATCTTTAAAACATTTAATATATGCCAGGTTGATTTCCAAAAGATTGTTACTAGCACCACTAGAAATCTGTGAAATTATTCATCTCAAACACTTCAGGTGAACTATTATTGTATGCATATGTGTGTGTGTATGACTGTGTGCACAGCTTACCAAATGTGAATATATATACACATAGATCATGTATATAAATTAAAAAGATAATGTATTATATATTTATATATATTTGTTTGGTTATCAATAATATTGAATATATTTGCAAGTATTTAGAGAAAACTTTAACCTTCTTCTTATGTTCTCAGCTCCCTATTTATATTAAGGTATTACTATATATATATTTGACATTTTTAACAACTGCTTATATTGGAATGAATTTGTTTCATCACATTAATTTATCCTTTATACAATATAAACAGCTACATATAATAAATTCAGGCTTAAATATGCGACTATGGTGAGATATATATACATATATATATTTATTTATACATATATATGTACAAATATATATATGTGTGTGTCTGTGTTAATTTATTATATGTAAATATGTATATTTACATATTTTCTCAACATCCTTAGTGTGTGTGTTTATATATACACACACTAATTATATATGTATAGTGAATTTATAATACACACACACACACACACACACACACACACACATATTTTTTTCTCAATGTCCTTAGTATATATAGCACATAGGAGCTTCCATAATATGTCCTTGTCATTTTCAACTCACATTCCAAACATCAAGTCTCTTTGAATCTCTTTATTTTAAGGGATATCCTTTTCAGAATTCACCTAGTTTTTTCCTCCAGTCATCTTTTAAGACTCACGCTCTGTCACCTAGGCTAGGGTACAATGGTGCAATCTCTGCTCAATGCAACCTTCATCTCCCAGGTTCAAGCGATTCTTGTGCCTCAGCCTCCTGAGTAGCAGGGATTATGGGTGCACACCACCACACCCAGCTAATTTTTGTGTTTTTCATAGAGATGGGGTTTCACCATGTTAAATGGGCTGGTCTCGAACTTTTTACCTCAGATGATCTGCCAGCCTCATCCTCCCAAAGTGTTGTAATTACAGGTGTGAGCCACCACGCCCAGCCAACCCAGCTTAATTTTGAAACGATAGTTAGTCTGTCTGGAACCAAGACTTTGGACTAAGTAACTTTTCCTTTCACACATGGAGTCCTGTGAAACACCTAATGCACTCAATATGCAATAAAAATTATCTGTTTTGGTATGTTTTATTCATAATTAAACAATAAAAACCTCAAAGTTATATACTACTTAATTTAATATGTATTCACTACATAACTGAAATGTAAAGTTTTTTTTTAAGATAATATACACCTTATACTGAAAATGTGGTGCAATAGAATAGATACCTGAAAGGAGTAGCTGAAACCTTTATTAGTGCCTTTTATTAGTGCCTGATTTTATATATTAGGATCTTACACTTATTTTCAAAGTGATAGATCTCCTATTAAATATGCTATCTATATAAAGAAATTTATGTGGAGAGATGAATAATACTATATAAGCAACAGCAATGAGATACTCACCTAACAACACGCTGTACTAATGAAGAGCTGCTTTCCTTGGCTATTCATGTGTAAATTGCCTGAATTTTAAATTAATTAGTGTTTGTTTTTTTTTTGGCTTATCCTTCTCCTTGTCTGAAGTTTAAGGTTTTCAACATTGCAAATCATTTTTTGATAAAGTGAATTTATGTAAGGATAACATTTAAAGTAGATGTCTTACTGACTGCTTTCCTTTTAGATTTAAGAAACTGACTTAAATTCAGCAGGCAAATTAAAAAGGGCAACCTTAGAAGAAAAATGTGGAGAAAAGTGTAATCTGTAAAAATGTATGGTTAGTGCTGTGGCAGTAGAAATTTCTTTGAATATACATATGGAGAATGAACTGAGACATTTAAACTATGCTATTTTTAGGCTAGAAACAACATTAGATATGTCAAGAACATTGCCTGCCATATGCCAAATTCAAAGCCACTTTCAAATGAATCTATCATTCTTTGGAAATTAATTGAAGATGGTTTCTCCCTGTGACCACACTGAGTTCTAACCTAGGGTCTAACATTAGCTGATTAGGCCGTAGTGCCCAGCTTACATTAGGGCATGTAATACAGAAACCAGCCAGAAAACCGTGGCTTAATTTTTATAAAGTGATGAAATGGGATAATCAGATTTGTTGGGGAGGTTAAGTGGAATCAAGAAACGACACTAGAAAAGCAGAGATCAGAGAGAACAGGAGCTTTAAGAATGTATAGCAAAAGGCACCATAAGGTGGTATAGTCAGGGCTATGATAACTTGTGACTCAAGAAGGTATGACATGGAAGAAGAGTCCACGAAACCCAGGAAAGAAGCAAGAAAAGTCAGAAGTTGACTATGTAACGCAGGTTTCTGGGTTTTGAATGTGGATGCATCCCTGACCGCTTCACATTGCCAGTTTAAAGTTCACCTTAGTTTTAACATAATCTATAACTTAATCAAACAATATAAATCTACTCCTGACAATCAGATTATTATGATGGAAACCAAGGCAAGGTATGAATTGTTGCTAAGTCAAAAGATTAAATCCACCACACACAAAGTAAATAAATAAAAACAATATCCATCTTTCCTTCCAATCTAAACCAAGTAAACATAAAATATGCAGTGGTTCACACGCCTATAATCCCAGCACATTGGGAGGCCGAAGCGGGTGGATCACGAGGTCAAGAGATCGAGACCATCCTGGTCAACAAGGTGAAACCCTGTCTCTACTAAAAAAAAAACACACAAAAATAAGCTGGGCATAGTGGCACGCACCTGTAGTCCCAGCTACTCGGGAGGCTGAGGCAGGAGAATTGCTTGAACCTGGGAGGCGGAGGTTGCAGTGAGCCGAGATCACGCCGCTGCACTCCAGCCTGGGTAACAAGAGCGAACCTCCGGCTGTCTGTCTCTCTGTCTCTCTCTCTCTCTCTCTATATATATATATATATATATATATATATATATGCAGTGGTTATATCATGGTATGTAACAAATTGTCTCAAACTTAGTGACAAAAACAACAAAAACCATTTATGATCTTTGTGAATGTAGCTTGGCTGGGAGGGTTCTTGGTCAGGGTATTTCATGAGGTTACATTCATCCAAAGGCTTGTCTCAGACTGGAAGATCCACTTCCAAAGGGACTCATTTATATGATTGGCAATTTGGTGCTGATTATTAGCAGGAGGCCTCAGTTCTTTACTCCCTGGGCTTCTGCCCAAGGTTGCCTAAGTATCCTCACATTATGTCAATGGGTTTCCTCCAGAATGAGTGATCCAAAAAATCAAAGCAGAGGCGGTAAAGCCCTTTATGACTTGGCATCAGAAGACATTCACCATCACCTCCACCCTGCTTTATGTGTGATAGAGACATTTACTGTTTCAATGTGAGAAGAGATTACAAGAATGTGTATTGAAGAGATAATGGTCACTAATTGATCTTGAACACCTGAGTCTTAGAGTAAGAAATTGCTAATAAGAAAACATAACCTTCGAAAAAACTTTTCTAGGTAACATCCTCCTAGCCAGATGGCAACACCTTAGTTTTTCATTATATAGACATTCTAAGCCTACCACTGTCAGAAAGGGACTTGATTTTGATAATTTTCACACCAATGAGTGTGACTTTTATATGATAAATGATAAACAGTGACATAATAAAAGAACTGTGGGTGATTAGCTCCAGATAAATGGGGAAGAAAGACTGCCTTCTGAATCACTCATACTGTATCATTTTAATTATGTGGCAAACAAAGTTACTTCTTTTGTTTTAAATTCTCCATTTAGAAAATAAACCATGGGATAATAAGGCATTTTAAAAATAAAATTAAT
This sequence comes from Cheracebus regulus, assembly GCA_963574635.1. Classification (NCBI taxonomy): domain Eukaryota; kingdom Metazoa; phylum Chordata; class Mammalia; order Primates; family Pitheciidae; genus Cheracebus; species Cheracebus regulus. The sequence continues at coordinate 102,106 of CAUYQU010040389.1, forward strand.
ACAATGCATATTAAGTGCCCGGCACACAATCAGTTGTTCAATAGATGTTGGATATGCAGCCATATATATTCTAGGTGGAACTCAAGATGATCATAAACATAAAGCTAAATTAATAAAAAAGTATCCAAAATAAACCATTGCAAAAAAGTATATCTTAACCTCTAGTTGGGGCTATATGAGAACTCTCCTTATCATTGCAGAGAACAGAATCATTAGAGAAGTAGAAGACTACTTAGATATTAATCAGCATATGTTGAAGAAAAAAATAATATTGCAAAGCTTTAAAGCTTTCTTTAAAGTTACCGTAATATGCCACGTAATTTTTGAAGGTCATAATTTCTAATAGTTATATTACTACTACATACTCTGAGCTCCTCACTGTTTAACATTTATTTAAGTGTATTTGAAATATATAATATATGTAAGCTTGACATATAAATACAATTGTATTTACAATATAAAATAAAATAGCCCATCTTTGAAGGAAACTGACTACTTTAAAACAATATTTATTATCAAGATAAAGACTGCTAGATATTTTGTGAGGGAAATTATAAATTATAACTGAAAACATTAGATGTATCTAATGCATTATATATCCTGCTATTTAGGCATTCTGGATAAATACATAGTTTATAATTCAAGTAAATTGGCTTATCTTTAAAGACATATAGGTGTAAAAACATCCTATAATCTACCATACCAACTAATTATATGTGGTTAGAACAAAGGAATAACTAACCCTAGAACTGAAGTTTTCTTTAAAGTACTTTAAATAGATCTTAGTTCTTGAACAAGTCTGTGATACAGAATCCAGAAATCTGCATTATACAGTAAGAATTTTGATATCAAAAAGTGGAGAATTACAAAACAATCTATTCCATAAAAAATCAAAGTTTAAACATAGCAGAACTTAGGATCTTGAATTAAAATGTATCCTGGAGGTCCCAAGAAATGGATTAATTGTAGAATTAATTTGCTGGCCATTTTGTTTATTTGTTAAATCATTCTGTTGAATTGGATGACTTGTCACCGGCCAACTTATCTTTAGCCTGGGGTGTCTCTAATTCTCTTATCATTGGATATTTTTTTCCTTCCCTGTGATTAAATTTTGAAAGTAGCACTTATTCAAGAAACATTAATCTCTTTGGTTTACTTGCCGTAGTGGGGAGAGAATGGCAGCTCCTGCTTAAAATGTCATAATAAGCTCTAGATGTTTTGATCCCAACTCTTCAGTGTTACCACTTATACTATTTGATGGAGGCCTGGCAGGGTGGCTCATGCTTGTAATCCCAGTACTTTGGGAGGTTGAGGTAAGGGGATCACAAGGTCAGGAGATCCAGGCCATCCTGCCCAACATGGTGAAACCCTATCTCTATTAAACTATAAAAAAATTAGCCAGGCATGGTGGCACGCACCTGTAGTTCCAGCTGTTTGGGAGACTGAGGCAGGGGAATCGCTTGAGCCTGGGAAGCAGAGGTTGCAGTGAGCTGAGATCATGCTACTGCACTCCCATCTGGCAAAAGAGCAAGACTTGGTCTCAAAAAAAAAAAAATTGATGGATAAGTTTCTAGTTAGTATAATTTACCTATCTTATGAGATGAATTAAGTAAAATCCATGGTGATTTGAATATTACAAATTAAGAGTCAGTTCAATATATTTAAAGAGAAAGGAAAATATTGAAATTAGAAAAATGTCTCAAGTCACCTATGGTATTTTATTTCCTGTGATAACTCACACGTGTCTTACATTAATATTAATACATTAAATCCTCTGGTCATAATGCTACCTGATTTTAAATCTCTATTTTGTCAGAAGCCTTAAATCTTCTCTGTTGAAAAGTTGTCATTAATATTTTTAAGTGCCTGTAAATGAGTTTGAGAACCACAAATTTTCTCCTTAGTTTAGAAGGAAAAATTAAAGCATAGAAAAGTAACATCAATATCTAAGTAACAAATATCTAAGACTGGTTAAAGAAAAACCGATGTTCCACCATTACAAACTTAAGATTATGAATTTGGAGTCACTGCCCATATTATTTTATCACTTCTTGTCTTCTTTCTTTGAAACATTATTGCTCCAATTAGGGGCTGTCTCACTAACCTAAATTGTTACAGTGGAGAAACACATGCTGGAATACGACAAATATACCTGTTCTTCCCTAGACCTACCTTCCCTCTCTCTCCCCATCGTTTCAGTCCCCACCCCCATACAATATGGTACTACATTAAAAAGAGAGAGCGATGCCAGCTGTTCTCCCTCCCATTGTAAACTGAAACAAGGGCAGAACAAATAGCAGATAGCAGCTGCGGTTATGGGCACAGAGAAAAAGAGAATGGGGTCGAAGATGCTCAGCAGAGAAGTGACAGGGCTAGCAAGAAAATTAGGCCAAGTAGCAGCAGTGTAGCCAACTGTGGCTGTGCTAAGAATGAACATGGGCACTGAAATGTGAGAGCATTTCCAGCTGACGCTTTCTGATATCACAGAGGCTCCACACACTTGTAAACTTTAATTACTGCTCACTGTTCAGAATAAGATGTGGTCAAGCAAGACTTTGAGAATAGAACATAAAAAGCCTTTTCCTCATATATATATATATATATATATATATATGTATTAAATTAGATTTTTTTACTAATAAAATATACATTTTACCAAAAAAATTCCTAATATAGATATAGCGAATAAAACATATATTGCATATATATATATATATATATATATTTTTTTTAACTAACATTTTTGGAAACTTATCTTTCCCATACTTTACAAGACAGAAAGCAAAGAAAAATGATCAGATTTAAATAAAACTATAGATCTTAATGTTCCTGGAGAATTATTTTCAAACTTGAAGATGAAATGTTTCATGTGAATGTGATATTCAAAAATGGAATGTAGCTTCTCTGAATGGTAAAATTATACCTAGATACAAGAAGAAACAGTCAAATAGTTGATTGCCATACTGCTAATAAAAGTATAAGCAATTGTTAAAATATTTGAATTTAAAGTATTTTTATATTAAATATAAATATAAAATATCTCATTTATTATTTTTTCTTAAATAGTACTATATCTAGACTATTGTTCTATTATTTTTGCCCATTTGAATAACTTTTATCCACTAGGAAATTTTAAAACTAACAATCATCAACCTGGAATAATAACAATAATGATAATTAGAAGAGACATTTATTGAGCCCTCATTATGTGCTAGACATTGCCAAGTATTTTAGAACACTGGAACCACTAAAATTTCACTTTTACAAATGTCTCTAATCAAGTTAATTTCTATAAAAGCTTAATATGAAAAAGCAAAATAGACTGGGTGAAGTAGCTCACACCTGTAATCCCAGCACTTTGGGAAGCCACGTCGGGGAGATCACCTGAGATCAGGAGTTTGAGACCAGCTTGGCCAAAGTGGTGAAACTCCATCTCTACTAAAAATACAAAAATTAGCCGGGCGTGTTGGCAGGGACCTGTAATCCCAGCTACTTGGGAGGCTGAGGCAGGAGAATAGCTTGAACAAGAGAGGCAGGCTTTGCAGTGATCTGAGATCGCACCATTGCACTCCAGCCTTGGGGACAAGAGCAAGACTTCGTCTCAAAAAGTAAATAAATAAACAAATAAATAAAGCAAAATAAAGCAAGCGTGTGTTAAAAAATATGAGAGTAATCAAATAGGGTATAGTCAGTAAGATAATAATTTTCTAAAAGCAAATTGACAAGCAGAACATCTACTTCTTTTAAGTACTACATAAAATATTTTCAGGTTAGGCTCTGTAGGCAATACTGTCTTTCTGACCAAACCTGTACCAATCTTATGTATATATAGGCATGAAGGAGAGGATGCTCAGTGAACCACAAAGGCATGAAAAATGGACAGCAGATTATTTTCTATTTTAAGAAGTTCTTTCCAGTGTCAATGTCACTCCAATTTAATTCTTATGATTTCATAGGCATAAGAGGCCCAAGGCATAATTTAGTCTTTATTTTGATATCATTACACACCATGAAAAATAATATTTTATGAACACACTGGTTTTAATCCTAGAAGTTCACATAGGCTGATAAGCCAAGTAACACTATCTGTTACGAAATTCTATTATGAAAAATAATATTCAATAGATAGATAAAGGAAGATAATTGAATGCCTATATTAACTGAGTTCCAGTAGCATGGTGTAATGAGTTTCCACAATAGATATTTCCCCTTAAGATTAAATAGTAAACTACAAGATAATTTGTCTTATAAACTTTGCTGGGAATTGGATTTTGGATTAAACCTACTTGGTAATAAATAAAACACTAAAATGCCTACTATATGTGAAACATAAAATCCAGAATAAAAATGTTTACTGTGGTATCTCCACAATAAACATTAATAATGAATTTGTAGAAAATAACTTTTACCTTTGAAGTGTAAACGAAAAATAAAATTCTAAGGTCCCCAACCCCAACCATCTGAATGGACTTCCTTCTCAGTCAGGACTCCTAAAATTTAACCTAAGAGGGCCGGGCACGGTGGCTCGGGCCTGCAATCCCAGGACTTTGGGAGTCTGAGGAGGGCGAATCACCTTAGGTCGGGAGTTTGAGACCAGCCTAACCAAGATGGAGAAAGCCTATCTCTACTAAAAATATAAAATTAGCACACGGTGGCACATGTTGTAGTCCCAGCTACTCGGAAAGCTGAGGCAGGAAAATTGCTTGAACCCGGAAGGCGGAGGTTGCGAGGTAGTGGTGAGCCAAGATCGTGACACTGCAACCCAGTCTGGGCAACAAGAGCAAAAACTCCGTCTCAAAAAAAAAAAAAAAAAATTAACCTAAAAGGCTGTTTCAGGCCATGATGGCAAGTGAGGATGGATCATGTCTCATTATACCTGTCTGGCATTAACTCAACACAGACTTTAAGTCTGACAAGAAACATTTTGCAGCCTATTCTTTCTGAAGCCTGCTAGCCAAAAGCTTCTTCTGCATAGTAAAACTTTGGTCTCTACAACTTCTTATCACAATCAAGACAGCCCTTTCTATTGATCCCAGGTCTTTAGACAAATTCAACCAACAACCAGAAAATGTTTAAATTTACCTGTGTAGCCTGGAAACCCACACTCCTCACCCCTACTTTGAGTTGTCCTGCCTTTCTGGACCAAATTAATGTATTTCTTGAGTCTATTTGATTGATGTCTCACGCCTCCCCAACATGTATAAAACCAAGGTGTATCCCGATCACCTGGGGCACATGTTCTCAGGTCCTTCTGAGGGCTGTGTCACCACTGTGGTTACTCATATTTAGATCAGAATAAATCTCTACAAATATTTTACAGAGTTTGAACATTTTCGTTGACAGAGGAAATATAGCTTGTATGTCTTTTCTAATTTGGCTTTTTTTTTTTTTATTATTACACTTCAATGTCTTTCTTAATCGAATTCTACATTACAATACATTCTCATCTAGCATTGTAAATATTTTTATAAAATTAACCAAACCCACCATGTATTAATATTTCCTGACTCTTTCCTAGGTTTAATGTTCTCTTAAGTCTCCAGCTATGGAAGTGTCACCACAGCCATCAAAGATCATCTCAATATTCATTACCTCAACAGAAACTACTTGTTTCTGTGTCTCCAGTCTCATCACGCTTTGCCTATGTGCGTATTAACAGCATACTAATGTTGTATTGGTTGTGTTCAGGAGAAAATGTTAGGACTCTCTTTGATATTTTACAATTCCAAAGGCTTTTTATGTAGTTAATCCTTTACCAAATGACTGTGTTCTTAAGTTTAACATGTATTATTATTGTCCTTCATTCCCACCTTCACTCAACTTTCTTTCTGAAAGAAGGACTTCAGACTTTTAGAAAATAGAGAATTGATGTATTCAGTGTTGACCACATGTTAGCAGCATTTGTTTCTTTGTTCCTCAAGAAATATTTAAAAGGTGAAAGCATGTATGAACAAACCTATTGTTCTCTGCAGAATTTTTATTCTCCTAACAATGAAAGCTCTTAGTCACCTTCTAAATTTTGTAAATGTCTCTTTTCTAATGTACAATTAAGAAACAAATAGTTACGTCTGGGGTAATACTCTGTTGGTATTCACATTCTTCGCAAGGTAACTAGCTTCACACAAATTTGAATTATAGAAGTCAAATTATAGCCATTTCAAAGTGTATGCTTTAAATTAAGTCAGTTTCATTCAATACAAATGTTCAATTCAAATACAAAAAAATTATAGCAAAATATTCAATCCATGGGAGATTCTTCCTAAACAGTTTCTGGATATATGGGAATTCAGTGCGCCTCTAATGTATGAGGATCCTGGCTTTAAAGGTACAGACAAAATTAACTCTAACAGATAATGCCCAAATGCTTTCCAAAGGGCAGTAAACTAATACTACTGCTGGCAATGTATAACAATTCCTAATTTTTCATATCCCACTAAGTCTTGGTAATATGCAACTTTTTAACTTTTGGTATTATAGTAGATGTGAAATATCATTTCTCTTTGATTTTAGGTATTTCTCTATGATTTTAAGGTATTTTTTTACAATTAATGAGGACTAGCATCTTTACGTAATGTATAGTGATACTTCACTTTTCCTTGTCTCTGAAATGCCTTCTTAAACCTATAGGCTAGTTTCTGAGGGGTTGACTTAATTTATTTATGATAACTAGTTTCTGTCAGTTATTTGTGCTGACAATAACCTTAGGCAAATTTTTAATATTACAGCTTCTTAATCTTAATTATACAGGGTCCTCAGGTGTTTTATTCTGCATTGCTAAACATAACTCTGAAATTACATTCTGACATTAATATTAGTATAATTATAACTTGTACAATAATGGTTGAACTATGTATATTACACACACACAAAATCCTTACTTTATAGTAAGAAATTATATTTTCAAACACATTTTGACCTATTAGGGCATGTTTGAAATAAAAGCAGGAACATTTTATTCATTAATAATCTTATTCTATTAAAATTTCACTATTGTAGAGTGTTTCCAAAAGATGTATTATTATGTATTATTCTTTATACCAAAGTTGAGTATAACGATATGTATCAAAAAGTGCATCAATTTAGGGGACAGATATTGAAATGGGCATACAGTTTTACATGCATGAGATAGAAAAGTATCCTTTAAGAAATGTCGTATTTAACATTTCGTATTTAACATAAATACAAAATGCACATATAGTTGGGATATAAAACAAATAAGGAGAAAAAACAATAATCAAACTGAATGACTTACTCTTCCTGCCTTATTTAGCCACAGTCAAACTTTCTCAGAAATCAGACATTTGCATAAACAGAGGACAATGGGATACACGGATGTATAATCTGGGCTGTTGGCACACGGTTAATAAAAATATATGGCATAAATTGGATTTCACAAAACTTTGAGAAAACATCTCACTTCAGCACCTTACCCTAGAGCCTGGGCATTTCAAAGATTCATTTGTTTTGCTAACTCTTTGCACATTTATGCCATTATCTGACCCAATTCCTACAACAGAGTACACTAAGAGAATCGTGAAGTGATGGTAATTCTACCTTTGTTAAACTTAAGAACGCAGTTATTTGGTGTGTAAAGCCTTTGGAATTGTAAAATCTCTCTAAAAAGAGTCCTAACATTTTCTCCTGAACACAACAATACAATGTTAATATGTAAATATTTCAAAGGTTCATAGAGATTGTATACTCAGCACTGTCACTATATGTAAGTGTATTTAGTCTACATGCCTAAAATCAGATAAATAAAATTTCATCATCATAATCACTTATCCTAAAATAAATCAGTGATGTTGGCATTGTGTAATATGGGATAGGAAGTCCATTAAATGTATATAATGCCTTGCAGAGAAAATTCAGGCAATAGATCAAAATAAGAAAGCTTTACCTCTTATTTTGTAGTGTAGACAATAAAGATGCCCAGTAGTTTATGGTTGCTGAAAACCTATCAATTTGTGACATTCAGATCACATATTATCATCTTAGATAAGAAGTCTCTGCTTTTGTGCAAAAAAGGGCAACATGTTAGAAACAGATCTATTTAATGACTGACATCGAAGGATATTATTTTAAAAATATAGTCTTCAGATATAGAAATCACAAGGCAGATATTTTCAGTATGTTCTTGGTCAAAAGATGAAAAGATTTTTAGAACGAGTTACCTCAAGGATGTAACAATGTCGTTGACCAAATTGAGAAGCATGAATATTGGAATTTATTATAAAAAATGAAAGCTTATAAAATAATAAATGCTTATCAAGCATGGTTAGCCTTGACATGACTCTTTAAGGACATTTTATTTCATAATAAGCTTATTGCTATATAAATGTCTATATCAAATATTAAATAATTTGGGGCTTTTCAAAAAGAAATATGAATTGTTCATTCTGCTTTAAGTTATAATTAGTATATATCCTCTATTGAATTATATTCAATAAAGTATATGAAAATTAATATTTTTTATGCATTGATTTATTTTTCCATAAATATTTTTTATTTGGTTCTATTTGACTCTAGCTTTTAGCTCATGACTATCAGAAGGAAATTTTACACAGTCTGTGATGTTTGCACCTTATCTTTAACTATGGATTTTCTCTATACATTATTAACTACCTATCTCACAGTTATTGAGTGTCAAAACTAAACAAAACAATCATTAATCTGATGACTGCTGCACCTAATATTGGTTGCATTTAGAAATAATTACTTTTGCATTTGGCTTCATTTATAGCACTTTATAGACAATATTATTCAACTGTTTATATTATCTTCCTAGCTTCTGTAGAGATTAATAAGATCCTTCATAAGTGATCTCATTAAATCTATGCAACCTTCTTTTTGGAGTAAGTATTTTCTACATTCTAAAGAAAGAGAAAGTAAATAAAGACGAAAAAGAATAATTAATCCGCTTATGTTATCTGAATCTATTCTACTTCTAAAGTTTACGATAGTCATATTCACATTATCTTTATAGGTAAAAAGACCATGTTCTAATCTATTTTAAGACCCTTTCTTTTACTTCTAAAATAGGAAGATACCTCATAAGCATTCATGTTTTTCAAATTTTTTTTCAAGATAGTTGGAAACAAATGGCTGGATTTCACAATATTGCTAAATCTCAGTATTATCAATTATAATTATTTAATTTAATAATAATTCTTAACTTACATAAATATTATGTTTATATAATTTGTTTATTGAAATAATCTTGTAGACCTTAGCCATTAGAAATGTGTTTTTTAAAAATCTTCAAATTGTTTTATTTTACAATAAATTATGAACCATCAAAATATTAACTTTTTTAGATATGCAGCCAACTAATGTTAATTTATTAGAGCTAATTCTAAAGAATGATTGCAATAAAGTTATATTTTTAATGGCTTATGACAATCATTTTTAAAAGGTGCATATAGCATTATACTGTATTATATTTAGACTATAAAATTCTATTATAATATATTTAGACATATTCTAATATTCTAAAACAGCTGGATTAATCATATTCCTTACTAAAATCATAGCAAGGTGTGAGTCAATCTGTTCTTAGCACTTAATGCACCCAGTAGCTTAAAAGCTTTCTGTAGAAGCTATGTTCACACCATTTTTTATTTACCTTCATATTGAGGTTAAATCACTATTATCTGGAAATTGACTTCCCTTGGGAATGAAAATGTGTCAAGCGCTTATGCTATGCACAAGATGTTTTCAAATAAATTATGTGTTACTTCTATCTAAATCCCTTCACATAATTTATATCTTCTCCTACTCCCAGTTGTGCACACCATACAATCCCCTATAGTCCACTTTTACTGTTCTTTGCATTTAAATCCTCCCTGTATATCACTCTATTAAATCTTATTTATGAAAACCTATCCCTAATGTAACTGTAGAGTATATTATTTTGAAGCACATATTTTTTTCATAGTTCAATTTCTCACATGAGAAAATTTCCAGTGATATTTGTTGACAAAGTTAGACACTGTAAATCAAAGTTTCCCACTTCAAAGATTAGGGTAGAAGCAAAACACAAACTCCTTAGCCATATGATGCTTTGCATGAATTGTTCTCTCAATAGTATCATATTTCTGGCAAATGTAGCGTAGGAAAAAATGTGATTGATACTACTACAAGCTCTCTATTATGCAGAAAATAGCTGGATGATCACTCAGAAGCTGTTTCCAAACAAAGTATTTGTCGTGTTGTTTACCTCCAGAGTTACAAATCTTTCTCCATTTTTATAGCTATTTACATGGGATTCAATACCTTTCTTTTCTGCATCTTTCAAAAACAGAAGAAAAGTGCATTATAGAATAATTCTCAAAATATAATGGGAATAAAAATTGACTTAATGTAAAGGGAGACTAAAGTGTAGCTTCTGCTTTGTGACAAAAGTGAACTCTGGCAAAAGATTTTGACATTTTTTTAAAGTATCTTAATATGTATGCTAAATAATAGAATGCATATTCCAAACAGTGGAGTCCATTTTTTAAATTTGAAGAGAGATAATATTTCATATTTGAATGCATAACAATGTATGCCCCTACATACTCATATACTCATATCTACCTATAGCTATGTTATCAATATCTATATGCATCATTAGAAAACTGATTTCTAGCAATTACTAGGTTTTCTAGGCTTTTGGGAAATAGATTTTTGTCAGTGTTTTTAGCAAGCAATAAGAAATTATTTTTATAAAAGAAACATGAGTCAGAGGAAGACCTACTTTATGTCTCACACTATGATAAGTGCTTTATACATGATATCTAAACAGAAATTTCTTGGTGTATTAGCGTGTATTTCATATTGAAGATAAGAAAACTAAAGCTCAGAGAGGTTACGTAGTAGCCCCAAATAGGAGAGGTACCATGTGATTCCAACCATTCCATTGGCATGTATTCCAATACATTCCATTTTGCAAAATGTATACTCTTCGGTTACAACAATTGGCTTTTTCATTTAAAAATTGTATTCTATCACTACTAACAACAACCTCTGAAATTAGATTTATATAAGTCAATAATTTCTTAATATGTGCAAATAAGACGAGTATATTTAATACTGATGAGTCTGTGATTGGTTCCTTTGGCAGTTTTGAAAATATATTTCCAGACACATAATAATAGTGGAGGACTTCAACCTGCCACTGACAGCATTAGACAGATCATCACAGCAGAAAACTGACAAAGAAATTATGGACTTAAAATCGACAGGTAACCAATGAGACCTAATAAACAGCTACGGAATACTCCACTGAATAACCCCAGAATATACATTCTTCTCTTTTGCACATGGATTGACCATATGCTTGGCCATAATACAGTCTTAATAAATTTAAAAAAATCAAGATAATATCAAGCACTCTCTCAAACCACATTGCAATCAAAATAGAAGTCAATACCAAGAATATCTCTCAAAACAACACAGATACAGAGATATTAAACAACTTGCTTCTGAATAACTCTTGAGTGAATAAAATTAATGCAGAAATAAATAGAATCTTGGAAATTAATGAAATAGATATAACTTAAAATATTTGGGATATAGCTTAAGTGGTGTTAAGAGAAAACTTTAGAGTGCTAAACGTCTGCATCAAGAGGTTAGATAGACCTCAAATTAGCAATCTGACATCAGACTTAGAGGAACGAGGGAAAAAAGTAGGACAATCCAATTCCATAGCTATTAGAATAAAATAACTAGAATCAGAGAAGAACTGAGCAAAACTGGGAACTAAAAGTCCATACAAAAGATTAACAAAAGCAAGAGTTTGTTTTTTTGGAAGAATAAAAAAGACCACTAGCTAGATTAACAAAGAAAAAACAACGGAGAAGATCCAAATGATTTGATTGCAATCACCAATGACAAAGATGACATTACAAATGATCCCTCAGAAATACAAAAGATCCTTAGAGACCATTATGAACTCTTCTATGCACATGAATTAGAAAAACGAGATGAAATGTATAAATTCCTGGAAACACATAACACTTCAAGATTGAACAAGAACAAAAGTGAAAACCTATGCAGACCAGTAAGTTTGGAAATTGAGTAAGTAAGTAATAAAAAATGTACCTACCAAAAAGAGCCCTGGACTGGAAGAATGAACAGCCAACTTCTACCAGATATACAAAAAAGCACTAATATCAATTCTACTGAAACTATTCGAAAGAATTGAGGAAATGGGACTTCTCTTTAACTTATTCTATGAAGCCAGCATCATCCTGATACCAAAATCTGGCAGAGATACGACAACAACAACAAATAAAACTTCAGGCTAACATCCCTGATGAACACAGATGCAAAAATCCTCAATCAACTACTAGCAAACTGAGTCCAGTAGCACATCAAAAGGTTAATTCCTCATGATCAAGCATGCTTTATTCCTGGATTCAAGGGAGGTTCACCACATAAATAGAATTAAAAACAAAGACCATATGATCTGTCAATAGATGCAGGAAAAGCCTTTGATAAAATCCAATATTCATTCATATTTTTGTTGGTAAAACCTCTACAGAATAGGCATCAAAGGAACATACCTCAAAATAATAAGAACCACCTATGACAAACCCACAGCCAACATTCTACTGAATGAGCAAAAACTGGAAGCATTTCTCTTGAGAACTGGAACAAGATAAGAATGCTCACTCTCACTACTCCTATTCAACATCGTACAGGAAGTCCTACCCAGAGCAATTAGGCAAGAGAAAGAAATAGAAGGCATCCAAATAGGAAAGGAAAAAGTCATAGTATCTCTCTTTGCTGGGAATATGATCCTATGCATAAAAAACCCTAATGACTCTGCAAAAAGTCTCATGGAACTGACAGATTCAGTAAAGTTTCAGGATACAAAATCAATGTACAAAAACCAGCAATGTTTCTTTTTTTATTATTATTAGTATACTTTAAGTTCCGGGGTACATGTGCAGATCTTGCAAGATTGTTACATAGGTATACACATGCATGGTGGTTTGCTGCCTCCATCCTCCCGTTACCTACATTAGGTATTTCTCCTATGTCATCCCTCCCCAACCTCCCTACCCTCTGCTATCGCTCCCCTAGCCCCCATCCCCACAACAGACCCCAGTGTGTGATGTTCCCCTCCCTGTGTCCATGTGTTCTCATTGTTCAACACCCACTTATGAGTGAGAACATGCAAAACCCAGCAATATTTCTATATACCTATATCAGTCTAGTTGAGAACCAAATTGAAAACACAGTTCCATTTATAATAGCTAAAATATATATATAATACCTAGGAATTATTTAACCAATATTGTGAAAGATCTCTACAAGTATAACTACAAAACACTGCTGAAAGAAATCAGAGATGACACAAATGAATGGAAAAAAATGTCTCATGCTCATGTAACTGGAATAATCAATATTGCCAAAATGGCCATAATATCCAAAACAATTTATAGATTAAAAGATGTCTCTATGAAAATATCAATGTCATATCTCACAATATTAGAAAAATCTACTCTCAAATTAATTTGGAACCGAAAGAGAGCACAAGTAGCCAACACAATCCTAAGCAAAAAGAACAAAGCCATAGGCATCACATTACCCAACTTCACACTATACTACAGGGCTACAGTATCCAAAACAGCATTGTACTGATATAAAAACAAACATGGACCAATGGAAAGAAATATACACCCCATAAATAAACCCATACACTTACAACCATCTTATTTTTGACAAAATAGACAAAAATAAGCAGCAGGGAAAGGACTCCCTTTTCAGTAAACAGTCCTGGGATAACTGGCTAGCCACATGCAGAAGAATGACACCACTACCTCTTACTATGCACACAAATTAACTCAGGATAGATGAAAGATTTTAATGTAAGACCTTAAATTATAAACATTCTAAAAGTAAAGGTAGGAAATACATTTCTTGACATTGGCTTTGGCAGAGAATTTATGGCTAAGTTCCCAAACGCAATCACACCAACAATAATCGACAAAAGTACCTAATTAAACTAATGAGTTTCTGTATAGCAAAATAAATTACTAACAAAGTAAACAGCATACAGAATGGGAGAAAATATATGTAAACTATGCATACAATAAAAGTCTAATATCCAGAATCTATGACGTACTTAAATCAACAGACATAAAACAAATAATCTAATTTAAAATTGGGCAAAGCATAAGAATAGACACCTCTCGAAGGAAGCCATACAAATTGTCAGCAAACATGTGAAAAATGTTCCACATCACTAATCATCAGAGAAATGCAAATCAGAACTGCTATGAGATAGCATCCACACCAGTCGGAATGGCTATTATTAAAAAGTCAAAAAATAGTAGGTGCTGGCAAGGCTATGGAGAAAAGGGAATGCTTATATCCTGTTGGTGAGAGGGCAAACTTATTCAGACACTGTGAAAAGCAGTTTGGAGATTTCTCATATAACTTTAAACAGACGTACCTTTTGACCCAGCAGTACCATTTCTGAGTTTATATCCAAAAGAAAGTAAATCCCTCTACTGAAAAGACACATGCACTTGCATATTTGTTGCAACACAATTCCTCAAAGCAAAGACGTAGAATCAATCTAGTTGCCTCTCAGTGCTGGGCTGGGTAAAGAAAATGTGGTACATATACGTAATGGATACTATGAAGCCACAAAGAAGAATGAAATCCTATCCTTTGCAACAACATGAATGAAGCTGGAGGCCATTATCCTAAGTGAATTAACATAAGAACAGAAAACTAAAACCGCATGTTCTCACTTACAAGTAGGAGCTAAACACTGAATACACATAGGCAGAAAGATGGGAAAATAGACACTGGGGGGTCCTAAAGAAGCGAGGTCTGGAAGGAGGTATGGGCTAAAAGACAACATGTTGGGTACTATGCTCACTACCTGGATGATGTGATCATTTGCACCCCAAACTTCAGCAATATACCTATGTAACAAACCTGGGCGTGTCCTGTTTATAATAAAATTTGAAATTATTGAAAAAATAAAATTAAAAAATAAAGAAAATATCTAGCACTCCAAAATACAAATGTGCCATGTATAACTAATATTGGTCTCTTTCCATGAAATTACTAGAAAAGAACCCAGATCCGCAATCCTTAAGACGGGGGTTACAAAAGGCAGTGATTTTCACTAATGTGATACCCACGTGATTTTGGTTTTATTTTGTTACACAGGATTCTAGCATTTAACTATTAGGAGGTATCTCAAGGGAAACTGTCTTCTATCAAGTAGACATTATTAGATTTGTGGTTCATATTTTTCTGGAGTTACTAATATTTGACTCAGTTTACTTATTTAGTATTGTCCTGATTTTAATCATATGTATTATTATTTTTTAAATGGGCACTTTTACTTCAACAAGATTTAAACCTTGTTGAAAACTCAAGCCTATTAAATCATCCCTTAAAATTTTCCTAGAATTTACACACTAAAAGGTTGTATGATTGATAGATTAAGGAAGCTTTGGCTAGGTGTTTCACTGTTGTAATGAGGGAAATATATTAAAAAGTACATGACAAACACTGAAAGAAAGTAAGTATATAGAATTGATATTAAAATCTGTTTTACAAACATCATAAGGACAAAGAAAACAAACTTTTAAATTACGTGTCACTTAAAATTAATTTTTAAAAGAAAGTGAATTACAAATTAGTACTGGCTGTACTGCAAAAAAGGAACAGAGTAAAGGAATTATGGTAGATCTTATGGTAATCTTATGGATTAAATCCAGCTTTTTTTTTTTCCTTTTTCTACCTAAAGACTTTTTTTTTTTTTAACATTTCTTTATAATGATGGTTGTCCTAACCAGAAAAAATGAAGACAATGCTATGTTAGTAGTTGGGAGCCGGGTAAGGTCCTCCTTTCTCAATGGATCCACTCATGTCAATATGCACTCAGTGACTTAAGAAGGAATGGGAAGACTCCTGCCTGAGTAAATGCTTTAACCTTGTTCAATCTCTGGATTCAGAGAAATGGGCCTGTCAAGTTAGGGGGTCCAAGAATATCAGACTCTTGCAAAACATATATTAATAGCAGTGTAACAAGTCAGATCGAAGAGCAGAGAGTAAAGGAAATAGTCGTTTCACAAACACCGAGACACTATCCCAAAACAGCCACACTGTGGCATGTGTGGAGCAAGGGAAGAAAAAGACTATGTGTTTGCTTACAAAGAATGCACTTGATAAATGCTATAATGGTAGTCTGAGTTTCAAACAATTCAGCTGTCACAAAAAGTAACCCATCCTCAGCATCCCCATCCCTTCCGTACCCCTTTTGCCAAGTAATTAAATAAAATACAAGAGAACAAGACATTTTGGGTGTAACTTCAGGAGACAAGCAAACAACAAGAACCATGAAGACAAAGGATGTTTAGTACCAAACCAAGATCAGCAACAGTGTGCTTTTGTGTCAGGGGCAGTGAGTGAGCACCTTGGAGTGGCAGTTGCCACCAAACCTTCTGTAGAGAAGGATGCTGTACAGGTCTTAATCCAGTGACTGCAATGTAACTGACAGGAAAAGAAATGTAGTAATTTATTCCACCTGTAGGTTACACCTTGGATACATTTGGGGGCCTTGGATTCCCCACATTTAATTGAGGAGAGGGATTTTTGCCAGAGATACAAATTCCTCCAAGAGCAAATGGGAAGACAAGACCTGAAACACCATATGTACACTTGCAAAAAACATAAAATCTAGTGTTTTAATGACAATTTCACGACTTTTTTTTTCATCTTTAAATTTGCTTTGAGTATTTCAAGATTTCTGTCCTTCCTACATATAAAATCCATTTGTTATAATGCATTGTGCAATTCACAGTTTTCTGGTGCCTTTACTTTTTTAAAAAAGCTGTAAAAATGTATGTTGAGTATGGTGTATGCATGAGGGGGGGTGGTTCAATACATACGGGTCTTTCTAGCAGAGTCTTCCACAAAAAGAGAAGAGATATCTTCATCCACTCCTGCTTCATTCTTTGCGATACAAGTATATGCTCCAGTGTCTTCATAGCGCACGTTGCTTATGTGAACCTCACTGCCATTTGCTGAAAGAAGAAGGGAAATGCAACTTGTAAACTACAGTTTCAGTTTGGGTACAGTGCTTTCTGATTACACAAACTGTTCTCTTGACTTGT
The DNA here is from genome assembly GCA_963574635.1 of Cheracebus regulus. Taxonomy (NCBI): domain Eukaryota; kingdom Metazoa; phylum Chordata; class Mammalia; order Primates; family Pitheciidae; genus Cheracebus; species Cheracebus regulus. Next base: position 119,238 of record CAUYQU010040389.1, read on the forward strand.
CCTAATTAAACTGTTTTCCTTCTTACTTCCATATTTTGAAGGTATGCAAGATGATTCCAGAAGCATTCAAGTGTTCATAAATTGTGCTGTCATTCTGTAATAGCCCAATACTCTAAATCAAATGCATATTTTATGTTTTCTATTATTCCCTATATTCTACATTGTATATGAGGTGTTTTATATTGATAAGTATAATTTCATTTATATATTTACTTAAAATATTCAGAACTTACATTCCCCTAAGCTTTTACAGAATTCTAATAATCGCAACATGATTAATTTGCAGGCAAATATATACAAAAGATGTTTTCATAATTAATTGAGCAATATTATGCAGGTTTGCTATTGCCATTCATCAAGCTTTATTTTTTATTTTTTTGAGATGAAGTCTTGCTCTGTCTCCCAGGCTGGAGTGCACTGCAACCACTGCCTCCTAGGTTCAAGCAATTCTCCTGCCTCAGCGTCCTGAGTAGCTGGGACTATAGGCACACGCCACCACATATGGCTAATTTTTTTTTATATTTTAGTAGAGACAGAGTTTCACCGTGTTGCCCAGGCTGGTCGAGAACTCCTGAGCTCAAGCAGTCAGGCTGCCTCAGCCTCCCAAAGTGCTAGGATTACAGGCGTGAGCCAACATGCCCGGCCCAATCAAGCTTATTGAGTTCTTATTGTATATCTGTTATTATTAGGTAAAAGGGACAGAAAGATAAACATATATGACTTGTATACAAAAGTTTCAGTCTCTTGTCAGAACTATATGTAAGTTAAACTTGGAAAATATAGAAGTTGATATAGAATGTATGAACAAAGAGGTAAGGGTGTGAGTAATCCAAGTTTTACATCTTGGTGAGATAATTTTTAAGTTAACCCTTGAATAATGAGTAGGATTCTCCAATGTGAAAAATTGGGGTATAATCAATCATTTATTATATATTGGCAAGATTCTAGGAACTTTCACATGTATTATCCCTCAATATCTCACATAATACTTAGTTATTAGGTGAGGAATCATGGAGTATAGAAAGAAATTGAGCATGTCATTTGACTGTAAGGGTAAAAGCTGAATTCTTGACCTATCTTGCTCTAAAGCTGAGTATTTAGTATAGTCATTTGTTTAAGTTTCTCTTTGTTTTCTTTTTCTTTGTTTTCCTTCTGTTTTCTTTCTGTGTGGATGTGTGAGTGCATGCCTGTGTGTGCTGTGTGTGTATTTGTGTGCATATTCATGTCTGTATGATCCATGTTGTTCAGTTACAAGAACCACACATGCAGTAGAATAGGACATGACTATCTGTGACAGGTAAAAGGCAACGTAATCAGTGTGGTTGTTTGGGGAAAAAAAGGGTAGAAAGCCAATGAGAAAAGAGCTTGATTGTCTTTGCTAGGAGCCAGTAACTCTCAAGGGATGTGAGATGTGGAGAGGCAGTGGATGTGAATGTTTTAGAGCGATAATCATTTGATTAACTTGAACTTCTTTCTGGATTTGCAAATGCATACTACTCACCCTTATTCCCCTCATCACTCGCTGAGAATCACTACTCCAAAAGACAGGTTGGCAGGTTTTCATTTTGTCGCAAAAGGCCACGTGTAAATAATTTAGGCTTTGTGGGCCACACAGTTTCTGTGGCAACTACTCACCTCTGCCATAGCAGCATTAAAGCAGCCACACAATATATGAGTGCCACTGTATTCTAAAAACTAACCACCACCAACAACAAAACCAAAAACAAACAAAAAATACCTTGACTTACAAAAACAGGCAGCTATTTAGATATGGTCTGTGAGTCTTAGTTTATAGGAACCTGCTCTAAAAGACAAGTAGCAAACAATGTATTTAGATTTGCTTCACCTTCTTATTTTATATAAAATATGGCCTCCTCCAAAATCATACCGTTTTTTTCAGGCTCCACACACTTAGCCTAAATTCTCTAGGCTTTGTTTTGAAACACCAAATAATTTTTTTCCTTCCTTAAATACTGTCATCTAATATTTTTACATGTTCTGCTAACCAATACGTCCCATTGTCTTTCCTTCCTTCTTGTGTAATCTAGCATTACGTTACCACTCTATTGCCAGAACTACCAATCCCTTTGCCTATTTACCATCCTGACACGTCTGCCTTACTAACCTCTATAAATAGAATAAGCTAACCTATCTCTGCACCTGGTGTCCTTGAAGCTAGTTCTTTGAGAAAGTTATGAGACTATTGCATACGCAAGTTTATAACTTTCAAATTCACAGTTTTCAATTCCTAGGACATTCAAAACTACTTGCTATTCATTTCACTTGACCTTTACAGTTAGATGCCTTTCATATTTGCTTCTACTTTTACTTCAAATCTTTATATACTTTGTTTGATGTTTCTCATCATAATACTAGCTCAACTCTCAGCAAGTGATCTTGCTCTTTCAATCGTGAGGTAAATAGAAGTGATCAGAAAGCGACTTCAAACTTCCTGTTGGTAGTTTCACCTCGATTTACTTCTCACAGGAAATTTTCTGTTTCTTTCCAAGGCAAATCTCCCTTATTTCTCACTGATTTCTATGACTCTTCCTGCATCCATCCTTCTCATTTCTCCCTACTGCTACTTTCTCAAGATTGATAAATTATCCAAGAAGAAATAACTCCATTAGTCCTAAGACGCCCCACCAGGAGCTGCTGCCTTCTATTTTTTTTTTGTCTTTCAAAATCTGGCCAAAGAAGATTTTTGTATTCCTTGTCTCCTTTTCATTTCTAAACCCACTGAAAACTGATGATTGTTACCAATACTGTTTTTCTAAATGTCACAAGAACAATCTGATCACCTGAAGTAAACACTTATCAATAACTTTTATTGAACTTTCTATGCATTTGCCATTGTCCAACTCTATTTTTAACTTACTCTTTTTCCGTACTCCCACCTAGTCTCCTACCTCTTGATGAATTTTAATCTCTTTCTATTACTTTCTTCCCTCGCCTGTTAATATATTTGTGCTTTGGGAAAGCACAAATATTTTAACAGGCGAGGGAAGAAAGTAATAGAAAGAGACTAAAATTTCTTTCACTCTCTCTAATTAACATATTATTTCAGCCATTGTCATAGATATTAAATTAGTTCCTGGACTTTGACTTCACACATAAGCACCAAAGAAGCATCTGATGAGTGAGCAGATAATTAAATAGTTATTTAGCCACATGGAGTTTTATACCCCACATGCCTAGAATGATCTCTTCAGTTAGCCTCCCTTCTCTCCTTTTATTTTTTGCAATATTCTCTCAAAACTTTAACTATTTTTTCCTGTCTTAAAAATGAACAGTAATTTCTTTGCAAGCACCTCCTCTTTTTAAATGTTGAGTCAGGTGTGTAACAACTTCAAAAATTTGTTGTCATGTATATACCTGAAAGCAAAAATTCTACATACTTTTATAATATGGTTTACTGCTATTAAATGGGGAAGAGACAAAATCAGAAACTATTTAGACTTTTATTTATTTCATTTATGTTAATTAGATAAATCTTCTCTTTTCAGATTAAAGACCTCTTGATGTAATCACTAGATATATGTGTAAATGTGTCTGACCTACATTTACACATTAGCGATTTCCAGGATTAAAGTTTTTAAAGTTTAAGGACTCTTCGACAGACATGTCTCTATTGACTTCCAAAAATAAGCAAAAGTTTTAAAAAGTTTTATTTAAAAATGTGTAATGATTAAATATATCCACCATTAAAGCAGGATAATAATAGAACTCTATGTAATAAAGTGATAAAATATATTCATGTTTAATAGTATAAATTAAAAAAATTTAAAGTCACAAAATAAGAACTGTAATTTCCCCGCAGAAGATACTCCCGTAAAATGAGTGTTGTGTACTACCCTTAACAATAAAAAAAGATTTGTGCTTTTTTTTTTTCTGATCGCAGAGTCAATATATTATTTGCAACTGCTTTTGGACTATTCAAATCATTTGACCTTACAAATCTTGCCTGGTTTTGTTTATTTTCCACATATTTAGGAATGTTTATATCTATTATATAGTAATTTATCATGTCTACACATTAGAATATTAGAATATGTAAAATATTTTATATACTAGAATGTAATACAAACTTCAAAAAATGTAAATGGAAAACATGTAACTTCTTGATACTTTCCCACTTTCATTTACAAAATATGCTTAAAAATTCACTAAAAAATTCTGTATTATTCTATAATACATATTTAATGTATTATTTAAACATTTTAAAAGTAACTTCAGAAACGAATTTCTATGAAGATATCTAATTATTCTGTTCAGCATAACTGCTATGATTCACAGGACAAGTATTTTAAAGATACATAATTTAATAATTTTACCTATCACCAAAATAATGACATCATTAATCATTATGACAAGACTATTACTAAAAACATTAAAATGTTAAAAGACTCTTTCCCATATAATTTCTTAGATATAAGCATTTTTTGATATTCGTGAGATTCTGTTGCCACCAACACTCATTTTTCTCTTTTTTTCCAAATAAAGTTATAAATTTTAGTATAAATCTTCAACATGGTCATTTAAGAGAAATAAATGCAAGTAAAAAGCACCTTGAAGCGTGAGTTGTTTTGACAGCTTTGGTGTAATATCAATTCCATTCTTCAACCAGCCGAGTTGAGGATTTGGAATGCCCTCTGCATGACACCTAAGACTGGCAGTTACCCCAGGCTCTCTAGCCTGGCTCTCTGGATATACCCGGATGACTGGAGGAACTAAAGAAAGAAATGAAAGAGAAACTGAATTAGTGATTCAGATTTTGTATTTAATTTTCCAAAAGAAACAAAAATTGCAATGAGAAGTCATAAATTATTGCAATAAAAGAAGTCATAAATTATGTATTTTAATGATGCTATACATTTCTACATAGTTTCCAAATTGCATTATACACTGAAATATACCAGTGTTACTTGGATAAAAACTATTCTGGGATTTTGCTAGGGAAAATATAAGATAAGCCTGGAATATCTTGTTTCAGAAATTACAGAAGTCCTCAAAGAATGATCAAGCATACTAGACATACTAAAAGAATATAGAAATCAGCTTAAAGAGACTCCAATTTGCTAAAGATGGGACAATTTGTGCAGTGAAATAATTAGTAATTATAAGGGAGTATAAAGAATTAAATAAAACCATGAATTCAGTTATATAAATAAATGAATATATAATAGAAGGAAAATAAAAACTTTTTATTATTATAGCATGTCAGGAAGTTAATAATTCCATTTACAATAGTATCAAAAAATTAGGTACAAAGTTCACCAAAGAAATGCAAAACTTTCATATTAAATGCTATGAAACTTTGCTGAAAGAATTTAAAGAAGACGTAAATAAATAGAAAGCCATCTTCTATTCCCGGATTGAATGAATTGATTGGTAAGATAGTACAAATTGGTAAAGACTATTGGTAAGATGATCATACTCCCAAATTGACAAAGAAAAGTAAAGGAAAGACAAAGGTACAATGTAATTCTCAACAAAGTTCTAACTGCATTTTTTTTGAGAAATGAAAGAGCTAATCCTCAGATAAATATGAAATTATAGGAGACCTCCAAGTAGCCAAAAAAAAAAAAAAAATCTTGAAAAAGTGTGAAGGTGGAGAGCTTAGACCTGCTGATTTCAAAACATCCAATGAAGCTACAGTAATTAAAGGAGTGCAATAGTGACACAAGGATGGAATAGAGTTGAGAGTGCAGAAATATACACATACGTTGATGGTCAATTTTTCTTTTCAATCATTCTGGGGCAATTGGAAAACCATAAGCAAGAAAATAAACCTGAACTCCTACCTTCTATCATAAACAAAATTGAATTCAAAATGAATCAAAGCCCTAATCTAGGAATGGACAATGGTTTCTTCTAGATGTGACCCCAAAGCACAAGCAACAATAAAAACAAAATAAATATATTAGATTTTGTGGTGTATCAAGGGACACTATTTAAAAAAGTATAAATACAACTCACAAAACAGGAAAGATAGCTGCAAATTCTGACAGTATCCAGAACATATAAAGAACTGTTAAAAATCAGCAACTAAAAAGCCAACAACTTAATTAAAATTGGGGACAAAAAATTGAATAGTTATTTCTCCACTGAAGACATATAAATGCCTAATAAGTACAATACTCAAAAATTTTAAAAAATCAAAAAGAGGGAAATGTAAATCGAAACCCTATATGATACCACTTTATACCCTCTAGAATGGCTATTTAAACAAATAAACAAAACCCAGAAAATAACATGTTGTTGAGTACATGGAGAAACTGGAACGCTTGCCCATTGCTGGTGAGAATATAAAATGATGTAGCCATGCAATAAAAGGAGGAAGATATGAATGCATTCTACAATATGAATACTGGAGGATTTATGCTAAATGAGAGGAATCTGATATCATATTATATTAATCCATTTATAAAATGTCCAGAATGGGCAAATCCATGGAGATAGAAAGCATATTGGTCATTGCTAGGGACTGAGGAAAAGGGAGGAATGGGAAATGACTGCTTAATGGATATAAAGTTTATTTTGGAGGTGATAAAAATGTTCTAGGGGCTTAGGTATTTACACAATCTTATAAATACCTTATAAAGTATTGAATGGTACATTTGGACACAGATAAATGGCATGTGGATTTTATCTGAATAAAAAAGAAAGGGAAGGCAAAGAACTGCCAATGAAACACTCTAGACTAAAAGAGATGAGTTATAAGAAATAAATGAAAAATGCAAATAAATATTGGGTCTTGGACCAGAGAAAATAAGCTATAAATTGTATTACTAATAGAATTGACAAAATTTAAATATGGTCCCTCTATTAGATATTGAGATACTCTAATGTAACATTTCTTGATTTGATAATTGCATTTTGATTAGGTAAAATAATTTTCTTTATAAAAATTCCTCACTGAATTAACTAGTGATGAACAAAATCTCACACTTTTTTGGCATCACACACACATATATATACACACACACATATATATAATCATTGGTATTAAAATGAAATGTCTCAAATACAACATTAGGCATAATTATGGACTCAATAATTAAGTGAAATGTGGATCAATTGATAATTTTCTGTTTCTAGTGACACTAATAAGGTGATAATGATTGATTCTGATGAATTATCTTCCTGACTAGAACTTAAAATCCTGGAAAAGTTTGCAGAAAGCATTTTCAGAAAACATAAGTAACCTAAGGATATAATGAGGAATGGCAGAATGAGTACAGAAGAAACATTAAGGCTCATGGCAGTGAGCTACAGCTGTTTCTCCCTTAAGAATATTTCCCAAACCAGGTGGAGATTCTGAAGTCAGAGTTGATTACTAATCAAAGGCATTTTATTTCTGTCTCCCTATCCTGTGTATATACACACACATATGTGTGTGCCTGTGTGTGTGTGTAATTTAAAAAATAAGACATCTTGAGAGGTTTTGTATTTTTTTTTCTTTTTGCCATTAATTAATTCAGTGTGTTTTCCTTTAAGATCTGGCCCTATTACTACATTGAATCAAATACAGTGATTTATCTCTTCTACTTTATCAGATCCCAAAACTTCTGGGAAGCCAGGATTATGTGTTTTTTATGGTTTCCAAGTACATGCTAATATCTGGGATCAGCTGATTCTGGTAGGCAGCCTCAGCTAAAGTAAACGGGCTTAGTATTGTGGCCCACAATAATTTTTTCTGGAGATCATGGCACAGTAACTCTTTTTCTCTGTACTGGGTCACTTGTTCATTGCATTCAAGTGGCCACAAAATGTCCAAAGATTCACTGTAGGCTCTTTAGTACCCCAGTGCCTGGCAGTTATGGATGAAATACCTCTCTTAACCTATTTTCTTTAGATTTCCAATAATTTCTAAAATGGTTTATTAAATCAAGGTTGCTGAATGCAACACAAAATCTCAAAGCCTTCCTCAAGAAAATACAAACTTAACCAGTAAGAATAAAAACAACAGCCAACTTTTAAAGAGACACAAAACTCTGTTAACTGGGGTTATTACTCATGTATGCTTCCTGTGTTTAAAGAGTTGATAGCTAAACATAAAAAAGTTAGGAAGCTATAAAACATAATGTTGTAATTAAAATGAGTCAACTAGAAATGTTATAATATTTTTAAATGACAAAAAAGAAATTATAAACTCTTTGTATTTAGCCCAGATTAGATACAGCTGAATAACAAAAAGAGCTAATAGAAAGTTAAGACAAAAAAAAAATCATATCCACAATAAAGCACAGAGGTATAAAATATAGAAACTACAGATGAGAGAGTAAGCGAATACAGAATAGATTAAGAGTATCTTATATATATTTAACTGAAGTAAAAGGAGAGAGCAATATTTGAAGAGGTAACCATTGGATATTGTCAGACCTGTGTAAGACATCAAACTAGTGATTCCAAAAGCCTAAAGATGATGAATTTTCTTAAAAAAGGATGGTGTATAGACATTGCAGTAAAACTATAGAATACCAAAGAAGAAAAGTCATTAAAAGCAGCTCCAAAAAACAAAATGGCAAACCAAGAAAGTCAAATTGAGAACTGAATTCTTACAGAAATGGTACAAGCTAAAGAGAACAAATTATAGACAGTTTTATGCCAACACATAACTTTAAATAAAATGAACAGATTTCTGGAAACACAAGCATCTAGCAGAACCACATAAAAAGTAGTACAAAATCTAAAAAGTCTTATAACATTTAAATAAATTTAATATATTTAAAAACTTTTAATCAAAGAAAACTTAGAACTTTCCCAAAATAAAGTAAAAATAACATCAATCTTATACAAACTCTTCTAGAGAATAAAATGGGGCTGGAGGCATCTCTTTGGTACTGCTAAATATCTCTATCAATTTTTGACACTCCTATCTTCAAAAGGTAGAGACTGATGTTCCTCACTTTACCATGGTACCTGTGGGCTGGATTTAATGATGTACTGTTAACGAGCAGAGCTGTGGCAAAGTAATGGTGCAAAATATTCAACATTAGGTCATAAAAGGTATTGCAATATTCTCATTGCTCTCTTGCTCTCGCAGAATTCAGCTGCCATGTCATAAGACACTTAATCAGTCTTATGGGGATGCTTATATGCTACGGGGCAGAGAGAGGGCCCATGACAACAGCCAGCAAAAAACTAAGGCCTCCTGCTAATAGCCATGTGAGTGAGTAACCTTGGAAGTAGATATACCAGCCTCAATCAATCAGGCTTTCAGATGACTACAGCTCTGAGCAACATGTTGACTGAAATCTCAGAAAAGATCTTATGCCAGGATAGCCTAGCAGAGCTGTTCTCAAATTATTTGATTATCTCATTTTTGTATTAATTATTGCATATCTCGATTTTCCTACTATCTCAAAGGACATAAATGTTTGTTGTTTTAAGCCACTAATATTTTCACTAATTTATTATGCAGCAGAGAAAACTAATAAAATCCCCAGCTTTGTTTTATGAGGTTGACATAAACTTAATGCCAAAATGTGGTAAGACATTAGAAGAAAGAACAATTAGTGATCAATGTCACTCACAAAAATAGATGAAAATTCCCATACAAAATACTGCCAACCAAAATATATCAGAATACTAAAATAGTAATATACCATAACACATTGGTTAGACATTCAAAAACTTTTTAATTTAATTCACTATATTAACATTTTAAAGAAGTAAAATTGTATGATCTTTTCCATAATTGCAGAAAAGTCATTTACTTTTAGAAAACAAGAAAATATTTTACTTATTATGTTAAGTTATCTTAAGCATTTGTAGATGGCATAGAGTACATTAAAATACAAAAGATTATTTAGACAAATTGTGATAAGTGAATTTGATAAGTTTGCATGATACAAGTTTGCGTATTTGTAAATATCAGTAACAAAATATTTCAAATATATTAAATTTTATAAAGCAAAAATATATTAACTATCTTCAAATGTATTTAACATATGGTCCTCAAACTCTTTGAGAAAACATTCCAAAACATTATTTAAAATGTTATTGATAAAAATGAAATAAGACTAAAATGAATGGAGTAATAAATCATGTCCATGATATCTTTAGTTATTATTGCCTTTAGTGACCATTATATTAATTTTAGCTATCAAATGATTTTTCATTTCCATTCCCGTTCCACACAATTGGTAAAACTGATCTTTGTAGAAACAATCTAAATATTGTACCACTTATGAAATACTCACTTTTGTTCATTTAATTAGTCATATATTGATTACTTAATATATGTCATAAACTGTAAATTGCTGATTGACATATATGGACAAGACATATTTCATACTCTCAAAGTATGTGCTGCTTAATAATGAAAACCAGAAAACAATAATTGTAACAGAACACTTTATGTCCTGTAGCAGAGTTGAAAGAGGTGTGGTAGTTACATAAAAAAGGGAGTTATCAACACAAATTGCTTTAAAGGAAATGAATCATATTTTGAAGTGTTTAGGGGAGCATGACAGGCAGTGTAGTGAATGTGGCTATGGAGGAGACATTTACAGTATATGCATGATGCTGAGTATTTTACATTTTTCCAGTGATGAGTTATGTCATAGGTAGTTAGATAAATGTCACATGCAATTGTATGGACAGTTAATTATCCCCATTTACCAGCAAAAATGCTGTGAAAGAAATCCTGCATTCATTGAGTAAGTGTATATGTATCGATTATCTACAAGTGCCAAGCATTCCAAGAACACTATAATTGCCATTATAATGTACTAAGCTTTGTGGGAAATGATTCAGGAATTATGCAATGATGGACTATTAATTGTTTAATTTTCAAATAATCATTCTATGTAAAGTTTTGAGGTTAGGTGAGAATTTGAATATATTAGGGCAAATGGTTCAGACATTTTAATTCCAATATCCGAAAGCATACTGTTCTTTCCAGGAAAAATTAACATGCTATCTCTAACACAAATATTAAATCTATTCACATTGAAAGCTAATTGTTCTGGACAGCTGAATTTTCTTAATTGAGGAGAATGGTACTTAATATTTAAGATGCATATTGTTTTTGTGAAAGTGTTCCTCAAGTGAGTTCTGGACCTCAGATTTTAAAAATTTCCTTTTAATAAAAATACATTTATTTGTTGTCATTTAAAGACATTTAGATTGAGACAAATAATGATTTTGAGTCTTCATTCTGCTACTTAATAGTTATGTGATCTTGAGTTCATTTTCAAACATTTTTTAGTCTTTTTTCTTATATATAAAATAAATATTGTACCATATTTTAAGGTTTTGAAAATCAAACAAAATTATAAAAATACATTGTTGTATATTGCAAAGCAATATATCTCATACTGCAATATATGATATGCTATAGATGATTAATAATAGGCTATTTGAGAGAAGAGGTTTTGCCTTATTTAATCATTAAATTCCTTTATTTAGCTGAGTGACTGATGCAGTGAAGACCATGAGGAAGTGTTCCACAGGATATATGTTGCATGCTTATCACACTTATTCCTTTCTCACATTTATAATTTAGCATTTGCTATTTAGAATGGCCATGAGAGTATATGTAACATACATTGTCCTTAATAAGATATATGACTTGGTAAATAAGGAAGAGGACTCTGGTTCTCTGTCAAAGAAGTTTTTGTAGGAGATATCTTATCAAAAGCAAGAATAGGACATAAAAGTTTTGTTCATCTGGACCATCTACTCTCTGGTTAATGCATGTATTTTGAACTACCCAATATCCTTTTCTTTCAGCCATCAGGATGCCAATAAAAAACTATGAGGTCCAAAACCAAACTGAGACTCTATTTGGTGATTCAAATGCAATGCAAAGTTAATCTCACCACTTTTATTTTGTATTGTCTGAAGGATCCATTGTATATACAAATTTCATTGACTATTGAATAAGTTCCAATCTTCCAGATTTACTAAAACTATAACAGTAGTGCAACCCAAGAGACTAGTTAAAGCCACCACATCAGGACTACAGAATACCACCCTACTACCTATTAGTTCCCTTTCCCAGCTATACTCTGGAAATATTAAAAATTTAGAGAGCCTAAATCTGTTTGAGAATTAGTTTGGAAGGAAGCACACCGATGACCTCAATAAGAGCAATAGGTGCCACATTATTCATATTGGAAAATATACATATTATATGGGCCACTTATACTGTCAGTCATACTCCCCAAAGGAAACCTTTTAAAATAAGATGTTCAGTTTCCTCCCTCATTCCTAGCTGCTTCTACTTTACATGAAGGCACAGAAAGAAAACTAGTGAATAATAATTTTTTCATATATAACTTTAGTTCTCATGTAGATTGTATATATATATATATATGAAAAGAGAATATCTTTATGTAATTAACATGCATCTCAGTTTATTGGTGTTAAGTGATTTTCTGAAAAGTGTCTCTTAATTCACGTAGAATTGAAGGATAAGTGATTGGCATAGCAACTATTTAACCTCAGTGACAAGCTACACATTTAAAAGTAGCTTACTTTTCCCAGGATACATATTATGAAATATAAATGAGGATTGATGGCAGCCTGAATTAAAAAGTCAATAATCCTCCAGAGAACATTTCAAACCATTTGTTACAGTCATTTTTAGTTAGGAAGTGCACTCTATAAACTTGTCTTTTTTTTTTTTTCCTATTGGCAATGCATGAAAAAAAATAAATTGATAAAGACCACCAAAGTTTTCACGTTGGATTTAGGATCTAATGTGCATGGACTACCGTGAACAGCTTTAAATAGGCTCCTAACATTTTATGAAAAAGGTAATATTTAAAGATAAGCTTCTATACACTAAATAATTCCAAATGATATTTGATGTCTTTAATATAGCTCAGGAAATACCTTCAACTTAAATAGTTTAAACTGATTGATTTATTTGAAATAATAATGTCCAATACAATCATATAATATCAATGTCAAATAATATAATATTGTGTACATATTATACAGAAATATTATAAAAAGTTGACATTTCATATTAAAATTTATTCTACAAAAAAGTAGTCAAACTTCTACTACCTAAAATGGAAGGAGATACAAAAGGATGTAAATGTATATATTTTATTCAAAAATTAGGTAATGAATAAAATTTGATTTATTTTTGAGTTTGAAGATAATAATATATAGCTCTTGACTGAGAAACTTCTGAGCACAATACATTGTGCTAGTAACTTTGTCTATTTCTCACTTGCTCTCTTGTCTGTATTACACATCAAGTGAGTGATAGATTCAAGTTGAAATTAGCCAAGTGGAGCACTAAAAAAAAATGCAATCTTAGTTTAAATTGTTTCATCTGGTCCTCATAATAAAATATACGTCTTCATAAAAGTATCTACTGGAATTTGACTACTTGGCATCCACAGTCATTAAATTATGAATTAGATTGTGAGCTATAATACATAAGGCATATTAGAAATCCTGGAAGAAATTATATTTAAAAAGTAAAGGTCTAATAAATTAGTGCATTTAGAATGTTTCAGAGCAGTATTAATAAGGCATCTCTAACTTTTCAAGGAAAGTGAACTATTGCTCAGTTTAAAAATGATATCACCATTTAAATAAATAAAACAAATCTAATAACATTTTATTTAGTTCATCTAATGGTTTTTAGTGTATCAAATGTAAATAATCAGACTCACACTGTATACATATGACCAGTTGCTCTAAGAATACATAAGACTAGTAAATTTTAACATTATACAAATTTAGAAATTAATGTAAGGTTCTGACACTTAAAAAAATAGAAATGAAAAATGGAGGAAACAATAAAATAAAATGTACTTACATTCACACAGGTTTTTCTTTCTGGAAATTTTGGTGTTTATATGAAATCCTTGTAAACATTTATCATCACAAAACCGTTATGTGTTTCATGATGATAGTAGGAAAATAAAGGAAGGGTAGATAGGTATATTTCTCAAAGGCCCATAACTTAACTGCATTAGACTAGAGTAGTACTTCTCTCTATATTAGGAAGGATCTAATAGAATTCATTTAATGTAATAATACTTCTAATCCAATGTTAGATTCTAATGTGATTAAAAAAAAGATCTCTGTAAGGCTAAATCTTATTTTTTTCTTATTCTTCATACTTTCATATTCTGATCTTTCTTTAGAAGTTTCTACATTATTGCCGGAAAGTATGAAGACAGTATAATCTGGTTGCTTTCGAAGCCTGAATTTAGTCAAGAGGCAGAGATCACTGACCCAATACAGTGACTTCATTCTAACTGAAAACAAAAATGAATTTAAGATGAATCGTCAGGTCACTGGTATGTAAACAACTAAGCACTGGCTATTTTTTTTTCCTGATGCTATTATCTTGTACTCTTTTGAAGAATTCTATCATCGCTCTTCCACAAATTATTCACACAGCTGCAACTGTTAGAAAAGGTTCTAAGAAAGCTTGAGGGTAAGAATATAAATGTCTCTGAAGTAGTGCTGACTCACAGCGGCAGCTGGATTGTTCTGTTTGTATTATGACTTCCTTTGTCATTAAAGCAACTTTCCTATGAAAAATTACAGACTCGGTTTAATAAATATTTTAAATGCTACCAATGCCTTTTGTCTCTGACATTATTAAAGCCATCAATTTCTCTTTAACTTTGTCCCAAAGCAGTCTTTTTATATTCATGACTTTCACACTGCCTCTTGTCAATATTACAAAACTCTCTGATCACATTATTGCAATCTTCATGAAAGTGTAGAGGATGTAACAAATGTTGAAGGCAAAATATAAATTAAGAACAACATTCTTAAGGTCATAAACTTTGGTGAGTTTTTTTATTAGATCTTCTTGTTTATCCTATATCATTGTAAGAAATTACAACTCTTTAACCTATTTTGAAAGAAACAGTTCATCCTAGTGTAATTAACTTAGATGTAGTCTACTAATTCTTAAAGTTAGTGGCCTTTTTAATCCCCAATTTCAAAGTCTGAAAAGCCATCATTTTAAGAAATGATGTCTGAAACACAAAAGAAAATATAACAAAAGTGTTTAAGATGATAATATACATAAGATGTTGTTTCTCTAAACCTAAAGAAAAGAAAAAATAAATGAGAAAAAATATAGCCTGGCACATGGCGGATGCTGGTTTCTTTTTGATAGACTTTCATTAATTTTATTTGATGTATATCTAATTTAGAGATCAGGAGTTCTCAAAATGATTATTTGAGGCAAGAGTTGTGTAGCTGATATGTTACAGTAACCTCCTCCTAAGCAGAAAATTTGAATGCATCTCTAACACTTTCTGCTATGCTGTAAGAGATAAAATATTCCATTTCCGAGTCTTGATTTCTCCATTTGTAAAATTTGAAACTCTTCTGAGGATTAAATGGATTAAAGGAAACACTTTGGTAAATTCCCAGCCGATTGCTAGGCATGAGTCAGCATGCAAATGTTAGGTGTCTACTCACAAGTTTTGCTGTTTTTGAAAACATGAGGATTTTTTTGGCCAGTTACAGAGAATGTCTAAGACTTAATAAGAGGAATGGAAATTGTGTTTAATTTCACTTGTCAATACCAACTGATTAGTATAAATGAACTTCTTAGAGATGAGAATTGAACCTGCTTAATCCCAGGAAATGGTTTAACAGGAAAGAAACTGTAATTGATCAGCAATGTCTATCAAGACTAGAGAGAGGGAAGTAGAAGCATGACGTATTCCAAACTGGTTTAATGTTCCAGACAGAAATGTAAACCCTATCTAAATACAGTGTAGGAAGAGATTTATTCAAGGCTGTAACTAAACATGTTTTAAACAGATTAAACATACTCTCAGCTCTTTTCACTCACATTTGCACCTCAATTGTAAGTGTGTGTGTGTGTGTATATATATATATATATATATATATATATATATAAACACATGTATTTATATATATGTGTGTGTGTTTATATGTATACACCCTGTAAATAGACATGTTTTTTTTGCAACTGGAAGGTAATAAAAACATTACATTAGTGCTTAAACATAAAGAAAACATTTGTCTTTCAATATTATATTGAAATGTGTTGCAAAATATATATGATTCTGGAAGCTTTTGTTTATAATTTTTCTTACAGCTCGTTCTCTACCTAGCCTATCTTCTACCACCATTTGTGTAAGAAACAGAAGAACTTTAACAACATATAAGACTATAAAGTTTAACATGCCATGCATCAGACAGGATTATTCAAGAGGAAGATTTTGATTACAACCTGTAACTGACTAGCTATGGGATTTTAGGAGACTCACTCCAACTCTATGAGTACTTTTTTACTCATTTTTAAAATGAACATTATGAGGAAAATAGTATGACAACACTTTAAAATATAAAATGCTATGCAGATAGAAATGAATTCATGACAATATTGTTGAACATCTTTTCAATAAAGTAGGAGATAAAAATTACTAATATTAGATAATTTTACTAAAGAAGTGTTATTGCATTTAATATATGTAAAAAAGCAAAAAAAATCTAAGATTTAGTTGGTTATAGTCATCCATATGCTAAGAATGATTAACTTAGCTACTTTGTAATTCTCTGTAAATGATTATATATATTTTTTATTCTGGATTAAGTTCATTTTGTCAAGATTAAGTAATTTTTTAGAAACTATCTAATTTGTCTTAGAACAATTTTTATATAAACTGACACACTGAGAGTTATAAATATAATTTTCTAATTTCAGAATGAGCTTCATACTGGAAATTGTAAATGAAACCTACTTTTACTTGGAAGTTGTCATGTAACACAGATCTATAAAATTAATTTAATAAAGTCATGTGGATAATTAATTTTTGGAAAAGCACTCTAAAATAAAGCAATAATAACCCATGTTTGAGTATCATCACTTCATACTTTAACCAACAACAACTTTCAAAAGAAATCTTTATATTACAAAACTACAAATAAAAGATCAGCATTAAAAATCATGTATAAATCATAATAAGCCTGAAATTTGCTAAACAAAAGTAAAATATAGCTGAACCTTATTTACACAATTTATTATGTAATTTGTTCTCATTTTTTTAAGTATGCTAGAATTTTTAATCTTAAGTCCTCAAATCTATAAAATAATTCATGACAAGCATACTAAACTGGCTAACTCTGAATAGAGGAGAGTTATGCTGTTATTTTACACTTAGTAAAATTAAAAATGTTTATAATATTCCCTAACTTGACAGACAATGACATAGTTAATTTTCCCTAATCAAAACCTGGTATTTTTATCATCTTATAGAGACATGAGGCAAAGATCAGTGTGTGTCTTTCGTTCATCTAAAATCATGGGCCACATGAAACCAGAAAGCTCAGAAAGCTTAGGACATTTAGCCTTAGAGCGCTCAGTCATGTATACTGGCAAACTTCCTAAGCTTTCTGGATCTGAATAAACAATCATAAAGTCACCATAATAGCCAATAATCTCAAAGGATAGTTGAAAAATAAAAGAGAAATCATGCTTATAGAAAAGTCATTAAAACAATGCTGAAAAGTAGAAATTATTCATGTTGTTATCACTTTTTTCTTTTTATTATGTCTGTGTTATTGATTTCTCAAGGCATCTCACATTTGTTACAAATACATTATACGCAGTTCATAAAATATTATCTTCCTCTACTACAGATTTGTAAATAACCAGGCTTAACCCCTTAATACGGAAATATATTTATATTTGGTAAAGTTTTATTTATTCTGAACTATTGGAAAAATAAAGAAAAATATTTTTCAATTGTAAATAACTCATGAAGAACACATAAAGCAAAAGCTCGTATGTGCCCAATGAATAGAATAAAACTTCATAAGCAAAATACAAAAGCTAAAGGATTTCTGATTGAAACTGTAATAATGGTGAGGATTTTAATATATGCTTTAAATAGAATTTGACAAATGAACTAATTAAGAATTAAGCAAGAATAAAGATGTTAACTCAATCAGTATGTTTGAGATACAGTATAGATAGATAGCTATCTGGATGTCTATTATACCAGTGCTCTCATGTTACTCATTTTTAAAATCATATTTTGTCCAAATAAGAGTGGACTTTTGTTCAATTTCATAATAGCTGGTTCTGAAAAGTATCTGAAAAAATTCAGCTGCCATTCTTAAAAATTCTAAATTACATATAAAGGAAATCAAGCTATATTTTGTAATGCTTAGTTTTAAAATACTAACTAATAAGAAAAAGGACACTTAAAGGAAAAAATAAAAAACAACCCCATTAAAGGGTGGGCAAAGGAGATGAACAGACACTTCTTAAAAGAACATACATGTGACCAACAATCATATGCAAAAAAGGTCAACATCAATCATCGTTAGGGAAATGTAAATAAATCCACAATGAGATACGATCTCATACCAATCAGAATGACTGCTATTAAAAAGTCAAATAACAAATGCTGAGCAGGTTGTGGAGAAGAAGGAATACTTATACACTGTTGTTGGGAGTGTAAATTAGTTCAGTCATTGTGGAAGACACTGGACGATCCCTCAAACAGCTAAAAACAGAAATACCATTTGACACAGCAATCCCATTACTGGGTATATACCCAAATGTATATAAAGCATTCTATTGTAAATACACATTCATGTATATATTCATTGCAGCACTATTCACAATAGCAAAGGTATGGAATCAACCTAAATGCCCATCAATGATAGATTGGATAAAGAAAATATGGCATATTTGTGCCATGGATACTACACAGCCACAAAAAAGAATGAGATTATGTTCTTGGCAGTAACATGACTGGAGCTGAAGGCCATTATCCTTAACAAACAATATAGGACCAGAAATTCAAGTACCATATGTTCTCACTTATAAGTGGGAGCTAAATGATCAAAGCAAAGGGACACATACAGGGAAAGAAAACAAACTGGGGCCTTTTGATGGGTAGAAGGAAGAAGGGAGAGGGCCAAGAAAAATAACTGATGGGTACTAGGCTTCATATCTGGGTGATGAAATAATCTGTACTACACACCCTCATGACACGCTTTTACCTATGTGACAAATCTGCATTTTTACTTCTGAACTTAAAATACAAGCTTAAAAAAGAAACTTTTTTTAACATCAAAACAAGACAAAATAGGGTTATGACCTACCATCAATATTCACTATTATTCAAAATTGCTTTGAACTTTAAAAATATAAATATTATATAATAGCATTGAAAGACTTTATTTGCAGATGATATGATGGCTTACCTCTGAAACTCAGAAGACCAAAACCTAAAAGTATTTTAACTAAAAGCAAATTAGGGTGCACAGACTTTATTATCTATAAGTATATATAAAACACACATTTTCCATTAAAAGTAAAATAAAAATTCAAGAAAAAACAGCAAGAAAGATCTACATTACAATTTTAAAAAACAGTATTTATAGTAAAGGACTTAGAAAATAATGGGACCAGACAAGGTGCCTCATGCCTGTAATCCCAGCATACTGGGAGGCCGAGGCAGGCGGATCAAGAGGTCAGGAGTTCAAGACCAAACTGGCCAACATGGTGAAACCCCATCTCTATTAAAAAATACAAAAATTAGCTGGGCATGGTGGCTTGTGTCTGTAATCACAGCTGCTTGGGAGGCTGAGGTAGGAGAATTGCTTGAACCTGGACCCAGGAGGCAGAAGTTGCAGTGAGGCGAGATTGCGCCACTGCACTCCAGTCTGGGCTACAGAGCGAGACTCCATCTCAAAAAAAAAAAAAAAGGAAAGAAAAGAAAATGAAAGAAAAGAATGAATCCACTGATGTTTCTAGATTGGCATATGTCTTAATTTAAAATAATTGTACACTTTCTTAAATAAGTTTAATTCAGTTTAAATCAGAATAGGGTCTATCTTTCCTTCCTTTTCCCTTTGTTTCTTTATTTTCCCTTTCCCCATCCTCCCTACTTCTTTTCTTCTTCCATTTTTCTCTCTTCTTGCCTACATTTTCTTCTGAAAAAAGAATAAATGTGGGGAAAGTACTTAAAAACTGGTAGAATGAATAGTTTGAATACATTTGTTATTAAGGATTCAAAGACTTAAAGCTATGTTAAACAAAAATATGATACAGATCCATGGAGTAAATAGAATTGATACCAGAAACAGATGCAGTTTGTATGCTTGTAAAATTATTTCATGTATAAACATATCATCGTTTGTATATGAAACAGAAAATAAAAGTGAACACTTAAGATATATGATAAAAATATTATAATGATTATTAAAATAAGTGTGATGAAAAGAGAATATCAAATTATGGAGAATATATTGTTTTATTTATCGGTAGAATGTAGGAAATAGTTGGCCATTATCCTTAGCAAACTAATGCAGGAACAGAACATTACATACTGCATGTTCTCATGTATAAGTGAGAATGTAATGACAGGAATACATGGACAAATAAAGAGGAACAACAGGCCATAGGGCCTATTGGACAGTGGAGGGTGGGAAGGAAAAAAGTCAGGAAAAATAACTAATGGGTAATAGGTTCAATACCTGGTTGAAAGTAATCTCTACGACAAATCCCCATGACACAGGTTTACCTATACAGCAAATCTGCACACGTACCCCTGAACTTAGGCAGAGGCGGGAGGATCACTTTAGGTCAGGAGTTCGAGACCAGACTGTCCAACATGGTGAAAGCTTGTCTCTACTGAAAATACAAAAATTAGCCACATGTGGCAGTTTGGAACTGTAACCCCAGCTACTCAGGAGGCCAAGGCAGGAGAATCACTTAAACCTGGGAGGTGGAGGTTGCAGTGAGCCAAGATCGCACCACTGCACTCCAGCCTGGGTGGCAGAGAGAGACTCCATATTAAAAAAATAATAATAAATAAATAAATAGAGAGAGATAAAATTAGGTTTTTAACATAGTATGCAAAAATGTTATAAATTCACTGGCAAATAGATTGCAAATTAGATTGTCATCTAATTCTAAACAGAATTGTGTAAAAGAAAAATAAACATACAAAATTCATTATTTAGGAATGTATTCCTATAACTTTGAATATAGGGGTTAATATTTCTTTAGTAAGACAAGAAATTCGGTGGGACAAAATAAATGTTTGAAATATGGCATTAAATAAAATTATTGTGCATTGTAGTTGAATTAGATAACATATGTCAAATATGTGAAATAAAGGATCATTGTACATTTCTCCACTTGAATAAGTATTACTACACATTAAAAGAAAAGTGAGCAAGGGTTATGAGCAATCAATTCAAAGAATAAATCGAAATGGCTGAGTACACGGAAACATACTCAAGTAATAATTAGTAAAATTACTTGTTTTAATGAGGAACCATTTTTCAAAATTAAGAAAGATTAATACAAGGTATTTGGGGTGAATTTATGGAAAATGGACTTCCATACATTTCTTAATACTGGGAGAATAAATTGCTACAAAATTATAGCATAACAACATAGCATTATCTACTCAATTTTAGATGCCTGTGATTTTTAATGTAGTGATTCTTCTTTGATCAAGTTAATCTAAAGAAAGGAAATTGCCAGTATATAAGTACAAGCATGATTTTGTACACAATTCATGTGTACAAATGAATTTTGTAGAATTCTTGTGAAATGGTAACGAAATAGTAGAATTTAATGTAACTTGTAGAATTCTACTTGAATAGTAGAATTCTATTAGAATAGTAACTTGTGAAATCTGAATCATCAATATTAAAATTGGTGAGTAATCATACTATCATACTGTGAAACATTATTAATCAATTAAAAACAATAAGTTGCATATATTGCTCAAAAATACATCTAAGATATCTTAAATGAAAAAAAATCCTGAGTAACTTACTGAGAATTAGCCCATATTTGAGAAACAAACATGTGCATATGTGTTGTATGGGAGCATATAAGTTATATAGAGGTACACCTTAAAGTTTAGTCATGTGTCCCTTAAACACGGTGATGTTTTTTGAGAATGTGTCCTTAGGAGATTTCCTTGTGTGCCCATCATAGAGTGGACTTACACAAACCCAGATGCCACAGCCTACTACACACCTAGGCTATATGGGATAGCCTATTGATCCCAGGCTACAAACTTGTCCAGCATATTACTGTACTGAATGCCATAGGCAATTATAACATAATGGTATTTGTGTGTCTAAGCATATTGAAACATAGGAAATGTACAAAAAATACAGTGATATAACCTTAAGGGGCTATTATGTGGTTCACTGTTGCCTGAAACCTCATTATGTGTTGCATGATTGTATACTACTATTAATTCCTTCTCATTTATTTGCCATGTATATTGACCCATCATTTTGTTATCAATATTTTTCATTTATTTTTAGATGTTTTTTGACAAATATCACATAAAATTTTTAATCAAATCATTTAATTAATAAGGAAATTCAAACCACATATATAAATTGTAATAAACATATTTGCTTTCATTTTTCTATATTATTTTATGTGCATAATGTAGTTTAAATTATTGGTATTCTCTTTTTATTTTTTCTTTCATTACTGCACTGATAAGAGTCCCTTTTATTCCTTCCCTTTCAATTCTGCTTTTGTGTAATTCCTCTTTAACTGTGACATATAAAAGCTTAATTTTTAAATTATATTAAGAAATTAAGTAATAGCTACTCTCTACTAAAGATATCAGATGATCTCCATCCAAAATTGAGTTTTATAATTCCTTTGCTTTCTCACTTAATGCTTCTCACATCAACTTTTAAAACCTAGAAAAAAGTGAAAACAGAAGTAGCAAAAACTGACTCAATCACATGATATGGGCCTGGAAATTCTTACATTTTCCTTGCCTACCTAGGGGGTCAGAACTGAGGTCTACAAGTTGTTCAAGGTAAATAAGTGATTATAAGTAGCCACACAAACTTGAGCCATTGTCTTACTACCTCTACTCTTAAGGTTATATTCATGCATGTAAGTTTCTATTTCTCTTTTGTTAATGCTAATATGTTATCTTTCTATAAGAAAATTATTGACTTAAGTCTCACACCTTTTACAAAAATAAATTTGAAATAAGTTACAAATGTAAACATAAAATGCAAAATTATAGCACTCTTAAGAGAATACATAGAAAAACTTCTTCAGTATCCAGGACTCAACAAAGAACACAGACTGACAACAAAGCACTATCCATTAAAGGAAAAAAAATGATGAACTAGACTTCATCAAAATTAAAAACTTCTGCTTTGGAAAAGATCCTGTGAAGTGGATCAAAAGACACGCTACAGAGTGGGAGAAATTATTTGTAAGTCACATACAACAAAAGACTAGTATCTAGAAAATATAAATAACTCCCAAAAGTTACAGTAAACAAACAAGAAATCCAACTGAAAAATGTCCAGAAGAGATGAAGGGGCATTTTACCATAGAAGACTTACAAATGTCAATTAATTCATACATTAAAAGATGTTCAGTTTCATTAGCTATTAGACAAATAAAAAATATATGGCAATAACATATCACCACACACCTATGAGAATGACTAAAATAAAAGTGAGACAATGCCAAATACTGGAAAGGATGTAGAAAAACTATTACTCATACATTATTAGTGATAATGTAAAATAATCCACATATTTTGTCAATTTCTTAAAAAAAAAATTCAACTACGATACCACTTGGCAATTAAACTCCTGAGCATTTATCCCAGAAAAATGAAAGTCTGTGTTCATACGAAAGCTTGTACATGAAAGGTTTTATTTTTTGTTTGTTGGTTGGTTTTTTTTTTGGCAGCTTTATTTATAAAAGACAACTAGAATCAGCTCAAATATTCCTCTGCAGGTAATGTTTAAACAAACTCTTTTACATACATACTATAGAATACTGTTCAGCAGTAAAAGGTATGAACTGTGGATATTTGCAACAATGCAGATGAATATCCAGATAGTTATGCTGAGTGAAATACTTTCTATAAAACAATCCCAGAAGGATATACACTACATTATTCCATTTATATAATATTTTTGAAATAATAAACTACAGAAAGGAAGAACAGATTAGTGGTTGTCAGCACTTAATAAGGTGGTAGGAGCAGGAGAGGGCTCAGTGTGGCTCCAAAAAGGTGTCATTAGGGCCTTTCTGGTGATGAAACTCTTCTGCCACTTGACTGTATCAATATCAATAAGTTGGCCTAAAGTACTACCGTTTTACAGGATCTCTCTGCCTTGTTACTTAAAACTGCCTAAGAATTTATAGTTATCTCAAAATTAAAAAGTGTAATAAAATATTTTTGGTCTACTTTAAAAAGAAATGATTTATTTCAGTAGTAAAAAGAAGTCTACCCTGAGTAGCTCAAAGAAAATTGCCACCTCCCTGGACCTCTCAATATGCTACTCTTTCTCACTCTATCCTCTGTTCCTTGTCCTGAGATACTCTCTGCATGCGCACTGTTCTGGTTGGCTCTGATTGTACTTAATATAGTTCACCGCTTTTCCATACTACTAGTGGAAAAGTGGCTGCTGGCACCAACAATTTATGGAGGTCATTTCTCAATATGCCACCTTCTATTTAAAAACAGCATGCTTCCTGTAAGTTCATTTGAAAGCAGTGAAGTCACTATTTCTCTAGCCAAATTAGAAAACTGGTAGTCCTCTGTGACTTTTCACTCTAACTCATTAGTAACTCTCCCAGCCATTCCACAATCCAATTATTTATGGCAGCATATTTACTCTCAATTTTTATCTCACTTTTTCACATTTTTCTTCCTTCACTTTAGACCCTCACTATTTCTAGCCTTTGTGCAAGACCTGCAAACTGCTCTTCCTCTCAACAGCCTTGCATAAATCCATTCTTCACACTGCTGACAAAATTATTTTTAAATTAAAAGTATGATGTTGCAACTAATCCAATTAAAATCCTTTACCATATCCCTCTTTTTTCGATTAATATCCAAACTATATAACCTAAAATATCCTTCATTACCTGGTCTACATTAGCCTCTCAAGATTTATATATGGTGAATCTCTTCATAAAAACGTGCCTTGGTGTTTCCAATCTATGTCCTCTCCTTTCTTTCTCTTCCTACTTAGACTCCTCTTTCTAACTCTTAACTTTCTGACGACTCCTAAAATAACTCCTATTTCCTTCCATCCTCCTCCCTGTTCTTTCTTCTCCTTTGTTTTCTCCTTCTAATGATTCTCCCTCTTTCCTTTTCGGCGCTTTTACTTTCCTTTACTTTTCTTCATTGTCCTTTATCTCTTTATTCATCCTCTACTGTTTCCACTTTTTAAATTCATGTTTTAGCTTTAAATTTTCACTTTTAATTTCATTATTATTTTTGAACAGACAATGCATTAGCATGGTTGAAAAGTTAAAACACAAAAAGTACGCTGTGAAGTCTCCCTCTCATCTTTATCTTCCTGTTTTCTACTTCTCTCTCTTTCTGGAAGTTTGTTTCTCATGCATTCTGAGGGAGATTATATGTATACACTCATGTATATAATTATGCATAATAAATATATAATATGCCTGTATAATATAGTCATGCCTTAACGAAGGTGATACGTTCTGAGAAATATGTTGTTGGGTGATTTCATCATAGTGGAAAGCTCGTAGAGTACGTACTCAAACCTAGATGCTGTAGCCTCTACACACCTAAGCTATATGGTATAGCCTATTGCTCCCAGGCTACAAACCTGTACAGTACCTTACTGAACTGAACACTGTAGGCCAAGCTTGTTCAAGCTGCAGGCCCCAGTCCACATACAACCCAGGACTGCTTTGAATGCATCCCCACACAAATTCATAAACTTTCTTAAAACATTATGAGATTTTTTGGGGGTATTTTTTTTTCTTTTAGCTCATCAGATCTCATTAGTGTTAGTGTAGTTTATATGTGGCCCAAGACAATTCTCCTTCTTCCAGTGTGGCCCAGGGAAGTGAAAAGATTAGACACCCCTGCTATAGGCAGTTGTAACACGATGGTATTTATATATTTAAACATATAAAAGGTGAAGTAAAAATCAGGTGTAGTAGAAAAGACGATACTCCTGTATAGGGTACTTACCATGAATGAAGCTTGTAAGATTGGATACTGCTGAGTCAGCGAGCACGTGGTATGTGAATATAAAGGCCCAGCTATTCCTATACCCCACGGGACACTTTATAAACACCACTCAGGCTATATTATATTCATAAAAAAAAATTTTCTTTCTTCAGTAATAAATTTCCCTTAGCTTATTGTAACTTTATTACTTTATAAATCTTTTAATTTTTTTCAACTTTTTGACTCTGTGATAACACTTAGTTTCAAACATACATTATACAACTGTACAAATTTTTTATATCTTTTATAAGATTTTTCTGTTTGTATAATTTTTTAATTTTTCCTTTTTAAAACATGTTTGTTAAAAACTAGACACAAGCCTACACATTAGTTGAGGGCTACACAAGGTCAGGACCTGTGTAGGTCCTGTCTTTATATCACTGTCTTCCACCTCTACATCTTGTCTCACTGGAAGGCCTTCAGGGGCAATAACACATATGGAGTTGTCACCTCCTGTGATAACAATGATACGTTCTAGAATACCTACGGAATTACCTACCTGAAGCTGTTTTCACATTAACATTTTTTTAATAAGTAGAGGAAGTATACTCTAAAATAACACTAAAATTTATAGTAAACATGAACCAGTAATATAGTCATTTATTATTATTATCAAGCATTACATAGTACACATAATTGTATGTGCTATATATTTATATTACTGGCAGCACAGCAGAATTTTTACACCAGCATCACTACAAATGTGAGTAATGCATTGCTCAGTGACATTACAATAGCTACGACATCCCTAGGGAATGGGAATATTTCAGCTCCATTATAATCTTATAAGACCACTATCTTACATGTGGTTCATCATTGACAGATATGTTGTTATGCAGTGCTTGACTGTATTTCAGATAGACAGACAGATATTTGTTACAGGAATTTGACCTTACAGAATTCTACTCTAGGAGCTGGAAAAGGTGTCTCTGTAAGATTCTAATCTTCCTGTCTGATTTGGAGCTTGAAGTTCACAGAGTTGGCAGTCAAATGGGAAGATCAATGGAAAGTGAGAGAATAGGTAAATTCACAGAAAGAGAGCGTAGATTAGTGATTTCCAGGAACTGCATGGTTTGAGATGAGTGTTCCATGGCTGTAAATTGGTTCAGGGTTATTTTTTGGGTTGGTGAAAATGTTGTCAAGTTAAAATAGTGATGATGATTGTAAAACTCTGAGGATATTCAAAAAACACCACTAAATTGTGCATTTTAAAGGTGAATTTAATAGAGTGGAAACTGTAGCTCAAAAAGACAAACAATAAAAACAAAGCAAGAAAACAAAGGAAGAAAAATGTGTGCAGTAGGTTTTCCTTAGTGTGAAGAAAAAGCAAAAAATAATAGTGGCTTGTAAATGTCTCAACTTGGCCAGGCTGAACGATATTCCTCAGAATTCTTTTTCTTCTACATTTCCAGTTAGGGTGGGTCATATTTAATTTAGTTCAAAGTTTGGAGGGCAAAAGAAAAGTTAAAGCCTCTCTAAGTGCTGGGGCACAGTCACTGTGTGATCTTGTAGCCCCCACATATTGCTGCAAAGCTAAGGAGCATGTTGTTGGTATGGAACAAGAGTCTGCAACTGTTCCGCTTCCCCTAAGCTTTGCCAACTTCTTGGCATGAATATGCATCTCGTTCTGTCCAATGGGAGCCAGAATCTCAGGACACCACTTACTGAGAGTGGAGGCAATGAGAATGGACATGTGATGAGAAGGGACATGGGTATTAAGCCAATCTCATGGACTCCAGTTCATGCTCATGGGTTTGCCATTATTTTTTGCTCTTCCCCACTGGACATTCATTTTCCCCTCCTCTAATTCTTTCAGTTTTGTTTCATTCATCTATGTCTCTGCTGTGTTAGTATTACACCATTGTCACTACTGTCACTTGATAGTCAGTTTTGAAACTGGGAAGTTTGAGGTCCCCATGTTTGTTCTTCACAGAGAGGATGGTTTTGATTCCAGATCCTTTGAATTTCCCCATAAATTTTAAGATTAGCCTGTTAATTTCTGACAGCTGCAATTTTCATAGGAACTGCATTGAATGTGCCCATTAATTTGGAGAGTATTGCCATTTTAATAAAATTAAGTATTGTTATTTATAATCTAGTATTTTTTCCATTTATTTAGGTCTCCTATAATTTATTTATATAATTCTTCTATAATTTATAATTTGTATGGCTTTCAGTATTAAAGTCTTCTACTTATTTGGTAATTAACTTTACTCTTAATTACCTTAGTTTTGGATACTACTATAAATGGATTTTTTTTTCTAATATTGTTTTTGAATTGTTCATTGCTAGTGTGTGCAAATCTATTTGATTCTTTTCAACCTTGTTTATTGCGGCAAAATACACATAATATAAAACGTACCCTCTTACCACCTATAAGTATACAGTGCAGTGTTATTAAACAAATCCATAAGCTCCACCCAGCTCCATAACTCTTGCTATTGAAATTCCATAACTATCACATAATAACTACTTTTTGCCTCTATGATTTTAGACTCCTGAAAGTTCTGCATCTACATAGAATGATGCAATATTTATCTTTTATAACTGACTTATTTCAGTTAGCATAATGTCCTCAAGGTTCATACATGTTGCAGTATACTGCATAATTGTCTTCCTTTTTAAGTCTGAATGATGTAACAACATGAGCCCTCGGTTAGCAGCAATACATGTGGGCTGGCAGGTCACATGGTGACTGTGCCCCCTGCATTGAAAAGTGGCTTTTGCTTTTTATCTGCCATCCAAACTGTGAACATTATTAAATATGACTCACCCTAACTGGAAACATATTTTTTGGACATACCACATTTTACTTCTCCATTTATATATCAACAAACACTTGGATTGTTTCCATATTTTAGCTCTTGTAAATAATACTGTTATGAACACGGGTGTAAAAATACTCTTTGAGATCTCATTTTGAATACTTTTGGCTATATATCAAAAAATGGAACTGCTGAATCATATGGTGATTCTATTGCTAATTTTTGCAGAAACGAATATACTGTTATCTAGAGCAGCGATAACATTTTACAGTCCCACTTATAGTGAATAAGGGTGCCAAAATTCTCTACATTCTCAGCATTTGTTATTTTCTGGGTTTTGTTTGTTTGTTTGATAGTTGCCATCATAACAGATGTGAGGATTCTCATCGTGGTTTTGATTTACATATTCCTAATCATTAGTGATGTTGGAAATCTTTTCGTGTGCTTATTGGCCATTTCTCTATCTTCTTTGTAGAAATATCTATTCAAGTAGCATTTTGGCATCAGATTGTTTACCTATTTTGGTGCTGGAGTTTTAGGAGTTCTCTCTACATTATGGAAATTAATCTCTTAACAGATAAATGATTTGCAAATATTTTCTCCCATTCTGTGGATATTCTTTTTAATCTATTAGTAATGTCTTTTGATGCAAAAAAATTGTATATTTTCATGCAGTCCAATTTGCCTAGTTTTCTTTTATTGCTTGTGCCTATAGTGTCATATCCAAGAAATAATTACCAATTTCAATACCATGAAGTTTGTCCTGATTTTTGTTGTTGTTGTTGTTGTTGTTGTTGGTGATGGTGGTGGTGGTGGTGGTGGTGGTGGTGATGGTTTTCTCTAAAAGTTGCAGCGTTTTAGGTCCTACATTTATGTCTCTGATTCATTTTAAGTTAATTTGTAGTTTTTAATGGTGTTAGAAAATGGTCCAATTTCATTATTTTGCATATGGCTATACAGAGTCTCCAGGATAATTTGTTGAAAATATTGCCTTTTTCCCCATTAAATGGTCCTGGTACCCTTGTCAAATATCATTTAATTATATATTTAAGGGTTCATTACTCATCACTCTATTTCATTGGCATGTATGTTTATTTTTATGGCAGCATCATACTGTTTTGACTATTGTAGCTTTTAGTAGCTTTTGAAATCAGAATGTGTGAGTCCTTCAGCTTTATTTTTTACACTGTTTTAACTATTAAAAATTCAATTGCTTTCTACATGTATTCTGCAAAATTTCTGACTCATCATTAATTCTAATAGTTTCTTTGTGTTTAGATTTCTTAGTATTTTCTTTGTAAAATGTCATGCCATCTGCAAATACATAAAGTTTTACTTTGTCCTCTCCTTTCTGGATGCCCTTTATTTCTTTCTCTCACCTAACTGTTCCAGCTAGAACTCTAGAAATGTTCACTAGAGTTGGTGAGAGCAGACATCCTTGTCTTATTACTGATGCTAGGAGGGAAACTTTCAGTCTTTCACCACGAAGTCTTCAATTAAAATGTGTGGATTTTTTGTTGATGTGTCTTATCGGGTTGAGAAAGCTTCCTTCTATTCTTAGTTTGTTGCATTTTTTAAGTCACGAAAGTGTGTTGGATTTTGTCATTTTTTTTTTTTTTGTCCACTGAGATGATCATATAGTTTTTGTCTTTTAATCCTTTTCCTTTGGCTCTGTTGCAGTCTGTATTCCATGCTATGCCTTGCCTCTTGTCTCTGCTCTCCTACTTTTCTTTGATGCTAAGTTTTTGTATAGGCTGCATCCTCTGGTGGAAACAATCCTGATCTCATAAATTACCTCTATATACTTAAATGATTATGTATATACTAAAATGATATTTGAGAAGAGTGTCAGGACCATTTAATGAGGAAAAAACAGTATTTTCAACAAATTGTCCTGGAGACTCTGGATAGCCATTCCCTTTGCCTGTGTCTCCCCTGAGTCCCAGTGTCCGGGCAGCTGTCCTTTTATCTTTCTCCTACTCATTTCCAAGCACAATCATCACTCATGGCTGTGCAGGTTGTGTACTTGGAAACCTATAAGTCTCACAAATATTATTGCTTACCATAAAGGTCTGTATTGATTATAATATCTGACTGAAGGCAGCAAAGTTTTTTGAGGAAAGGGTAGTTTCTATTCAAATATGTAGGAGAATGGGCTAGCAGCAAGAATTACAGTAAGCTCCTCGAAGAAGATAAAGTCATTCCTTGGTATCCATGGGAAATTTGTTCTAGACCTCTCCACTTTCAACACCAAAATCCATGTATGCTCAAGTCCCTGATATAAAATGGTATAGTACTGGCATATAACCTATGTACATCCTCTCATATATTTTAAATCATCTCTAGATTACTTATAATACCTAATACAAAGTAAATGCTATGCAAATAGTGGCTATACTATATTGTTTAGGGAATAATGACAAGAAAAATGTCTGTACATATTTAGTACAGGCACAAACTTCCTTTTTTAAAAAATATTTTAGAATATTGGTTGGTTGAATACATGGCTGTGGAATCTACTAATATGTAAGGTCAACTCTAATAATATTTGTTCATTATGGAGGCTCAGCATTGAGTATAATATATAATAAATAAATATATGCTAGAAAATAAATTACAGATGTGTAAGTGAATGAATGAGATCTTGACAACCTTTTCAATTTTGATAGTCACCATCATAATACCAAAGTTGGCTCTAATCTCATCTCAGCTTCCATTTTTGTGCCTCACTACTTAGGCTGTGCTTCTTTA
This sequence comes from Cheracebus regulus, assembly GCA_963574635.1. Lineage (NCBI taxonomy): Eukaryota > Metazoa > Chordata > Mammalia > Primates > Pitheciidae > Cheracebus > Cheracebus regulus. The sequence goes on from CAUYQU010040389.1 coordinate 150,766, forward strand.
TTATTACATCTGCTCTGGTCAATCTTACTGCTTCCTCCATGGTACCTATAAATGCTGTGGCATACATGTCTTTGCAACCAATAATCTAATCACACCTTAGGAGTCAATGGATGATACCACTGCGATCTACTCCTGTCTTTTCTGTAGCCTTATTTCTCCCCAACAATCTGGCCAGACGTGCACAGATTGTTCTCGTCAGGTATACCATGGAAAATTGGAAAAGTTATGGTATAATTTTGAATTGTTGAGAATAATATTACCATAATCTAAATTGGTTAGAAGTGCCAACCTGATCTGAAAGTTTTCCATGTGGTAGCACATTATTACATGTAATTAAGCCAAAATTAAAAGAAAAAACAACACAAAAAAATTGTCATAGTAGGGTACTAAAAAGAAGACATGCAAATGCCTACATGTTAAAATATTATCTGCATATTAAAATAAAAGGAATAAAAATAAAACTATATCCCTCATCCACCACATTAGTATTTATTGTCTAGACTTTTTATAAGCATTTGATATTAATTCTCTTCAGAGTGAATAACATATTTGTATTCAAATTTACATTATTCATATAAATCACAGCCAGTCTAATTAAATCTACAAAAACACTTAATGTGTGTTATCAGAACTGTCAAATTATAAATCACATATACATATATAGGCATGTATACATTATATATATATATATATATACACACACACACACACACATGCACATGCATGTACACACACATTTTAAACACAGTTGCAGTGTTTAATTTGATCACATAATAACATAATAATAATCATAACAATAAGGAATCATTGGCTTTGGAATTGTATTCCTATAAATATAAAAGTGTTACGTTTTCTTTACTTAAGAAGAAACTGTTGTTTTTAGTTGTAACAATAGATGGCACTACTATTTACCATACTTTTTGCTAAAATATAACAAAATGTTTGCTGAAATATATCAATTGATAACGAATATAATTCTTTTAATTAAATCAAATAATTAATTTAATTTATTGATTTTTCTACGTAAAAACTTGCTTTCAATAAACAACGTATTATTTCCTTGAAATAGTAATGCATCAGCTGTAAATATTCACTTTCAAAATGATACTTATAATCTTCCATCTTTTATTAATACAACATGATAATTACATTAAAATGCATTATTATTTACAGATTTTTAGATACTTTTTAGGATATATTACTATATAATTATTATTTAAGGCATTCCAACTTAGAATAGCATTTGTAGGGAAGATTTCCATTGCAAGCGTAAGGAACAGTGTTTTCATTGGGTGTTCTCCTTGCATATTTTTATTTATTTTTATTCTAAAAATTCAGTGGTGTTAAAAAATGAGCTGGAGTAAATTTCCAATTCAATAGCACAAATTATCTATAACAGTGATAATCCACTGATAGTCACAAATGATATATTTTCTATTGATAATATTTTATAAAACTATATGATGGACAAAATTGTATGTATTTTGCTATAAAACACACTCCCAAATCACTATCATAGAAGCCACAGTACATGGAACCTTCTACTTACCCTCTGGCAACGTTTACTTAAAATGATTTGTTATGTGGAAATGTGGGGCCGAAAGCAAAGCATTCGTAAGTGCCTCTCAGACTACCTCATTAACAGCAAACCAATCAAAGTCCTTCAATCTACACAGATTTCTGGGATTCATTTGACATACCTTGCCTATCATCATCATCATCATTATCATCATCATCCTATTTATTATAATTAGCCATAAGAACATCTTTTTGCATTTGATTATTAGGAATGTTTTGATTGATGCTGAACTCTTAGAAGTAGGTTGCCTAGTAAATGAGAACCAAATTGAAATCCACTTAAATTTAATATAATTTCAGTAAATATATTGAAATAAATACATATACAGGTTTTGAGGGAAAATGCTATTTGCATTAACACATTTTCCTTCGTGATCCTCATATATAATTATTTATCTTACATGAGTGGCAATCTTGATTATTAAAAGAAAATTTAAGTAGACCAGAAATGAAATCTTGGTACCTTTTCAGGCTGTTTTCCTTTTGCACTGTACACACAGCTTTCTGAATTTATCTGACACCTCAAATTTCAAAAATCCTATGTGGGTCAGAACGATATCTTTGCTATGGCACAAGAACATTTAATTGGTAACTTAACCTGTTATAAAATTAGTCTGAGTGCTGATTCCCTTCTTGTGAGGGTAACATAACTTAAGACATAAATGCCATGATTTCATGTAGAATGGCCAAATTCTACCTATCCACAAAGCATTTAATTAATCATTTCAGTATACTTATTTTTTAAATTCCAGTTCGATAAACAAAGTAGATCATTAAAAATTTATTTACTGTGTACTATTCACAAAATTAAACCTGTGAGATAAAACAAAGAATTTATGAGATATGGCTATTATTCATTGGATACCTAATTATTAAGACTACATATATGTGAAAACCCTGATAAAGGTGACATGATTATCAAATTAATTACTACTACTTGAAAAGTATTTAGTAATGCATGATGTCTGAGGTGGAATAATTACTGTGAACTACAATGTTCACTGGCATTTTGAAGGTAAAACATGGAACATAAATTGGCTTTTAAAAAATGATCTGACTGCTGGGCATGGTGGCTCACACTTGTAAACCCAGCACTTTGAGAGGCTGAGGCAGACAGATCATGAGGTCAAGAGTTTGAGACCAGCCTGGCCAAGATGGTGAAACCCCGTCTCTACTAAAAATACAAAAGTTAGCCAGGCATGGTGGTGGGCACCTGTAATCCCAGTTACTTGGGAGGCTGAGGCAGGAGAACTGCTTGAACCAGGGAGGCGGAGGTTGCAGTGAGCTGAGACCATGCCATTGCACTTCAGCCTGGGCGACGGAGCAAGACTCCATTTCAAAAAAAAAAAAAAAAAAGATCTGACTTAGACCAGAGGAAGTGAAACACATATGCCAATACTTGTGCCCTGATAAACTTTGATAACTGATGTGCTGTAATAGCAAAAGAAATAATTAATGGAGTACATAGACAACCTACAAAATGGGAGAAAGTATTCACAACTAGACATCTGACAAAGGACTAATATTTGGAATTTACAAGAAGCTCAAATTGGCCAGGAGAAACAAATCTCATCCATTAAAAAGTGGGCAAATGATGTGAACAGACATTTTATTTAAAAGACATACAAATGGCCAACAAACATATATTTTAAAATGTTCAACATTGCTAATCATCAAGGAAATGGGAATTAAGACCACAGTGAGACACTAAGCCCGGTCAGAATGGCCATTATTAAAAAGTCAAAAAAACAATAGATGTTGGCACAAATGCAGTGAAAAGGTAACACTTATATACTGTTGGTAGGAATGTTCATGTTCATTACTACAAAATCTATGGAAAACTGTGGTGATTTCCTCAAAGAACTAAATGTGGATCTGTCATTCAACCCAGCAATCTCACTCCTAGATAACATCATATAAACAGGTCATCATATAAACAAGACATCTGCACACATGTTCATCATAATACAATTCACAATTGCAAAGGTATGGAACCAATCTAAGTCCCCATCAATCAATGAGTAAAGAAAATGCCATATATATATACACCTTGGAATGCTCCTCAACTTTAAAAACATAACATAATAATGTCTTTTGCAGCAACTTGGATGGAACTGTAGGCAATTATCCTAAGTGAAGTAACTCAGAAATGGAAAACAAATGCATGTTCTTACTTATAAGTGGAAGCTAAGCTGTGGGTACACAGTGGCATCAGAGTGGCGTAATGGACACTGGAGATTCAGAAGGGAGGATGGGAGAGTAGTAAGGGGTGACAAATTGCCTATAGGGTACAATGTAAACTATTGGTGTGATGGGCACCCTCAAAACCCACTTTATCACTAGACAATTCATCCATGTAACCAAAAACCATTTCTATCCTTAAAGCTATTGAAATAAAAATAAATACACAAACAAGCAAATAAATAAAATAATTAATGTGTTAGAAGAGCAAACTGCATTGAAAAAGTTCCTGGATCATTTTCATTAAATTTTACTTTAAAGAAAATAATTAAATGTATTTTTATTTATTTATTTAAACTTTCATTATAGGTTCAAAGGGTGCCTGTGCAGCTTTGTTACAAGGGTATATTATGAGCTGCTGAGGTTAGGATTAGGAATGAATCCATCTCACAGTTAGTGAGCATAGAATCCAACAGGTAATTTTTCAGCCCTGACGCCATCCTCCTCCTCACATTTTGTACTCCCCAGGGTCTTTTGGTGCCATCTTTATGTCCACATGTACCCAGTGTTTAGCTCCTGCTCATCAGTGAGGACATGCAGTGTTTAGTTTTCTGTTTCAGCATTAGTTCACTTAACGATAAATTGCCTCTGGCTGCATCCATGTTGCTGCAAAAAACATGACCGCCTTTTTTCTATGGCTGCATAGCATTCCATGTGCCACAGTACATACATGTACCGCAGTTTCTTTATCCAATACAGAGTTGATGGGCACCTAGATTGATTCCACGTCTTTACTATTGTGAATAGCACTGTAATGAACATAGGGCTGCATACATATTTGATAGAACATTTTCTTCTGGGTATATACACAGTAATGAAATCTCTGGATTGAAAAGTAGTTCAAGTTTTAGTTCTTTGAGAAATCATCAAACTGTTCTCCACGATGGCCGTGCTACATTCCCACCAGCAGTGTGTAAGTATTCCTGTCTCCACAGCTTTGCCCTCATCTGTTGTTTTCAGACTTCTTAACAAAGGCCATTCTAACTGGTGTGAGATGGTATCTCATTTAGGTTTTGATTTGCATTTTTCTAATGATGCCAAACATATTTTTATATCTCATGCAGTGAGCAAATAGCAAAAATCATGGAAATGAATTATAATAATTACTCATAAGTATAAGAAAGGCATTAAAAGGAATTAATCTGGGCCAGGCATGGTGGCTCACACCTAATCCCAGTAATTTGAGAGGCCAAGGCAGACAGATCATGAGGTTAGGAGACTGAGACCATCCTGACTAACACAGTGAAACCCTATCTCTACTAAAAATACAAAATACAAAAAATTAGCTGGTTGTGGTGGCACACACCTGTAGTCCCAACTACTCGGGAGGCTGAGGCAGGAGAATTGCTTGAACCGGGAAGGCAGAGGTTGCAGTGAGCTGAGATTGGGCCACTGCACTCCAGCCTGGGCAACAAAGCGAGACTATATCTCAAAATAAATAAATAAATAAATAAAGGTATTAATCTAGAGAACTCATAAAAGCCTGTGTGTATTCTGTATTTTCCCAGGGCACCAGAGGCAGCATATTATTTCCCAAATTACTATTACATATGATGCACTGTTTTATTGTTAATTTCTAAAACATTCTTCCCATTTGGTCAAGTTCAAAAATGACACAGATGTCAATGAATGAAATCAAATTTGCTATATATTACATAATTCAATAAAGTATGCTAAATAATATAAAGATTAGAGATTTCCCGTCATAACTTGTCATAACCACCTATTTTTTTGAACTTTAGAAATGTCATTGTACTATTTTACATTGAACTACAATTTAAACATGATATAAAAGAAATAATCATAAATTATCCACAAAGATTTGAGAAAACACCATCACTAATACTAAAACCACACAGAGAAAGAGATTAGATAAATTAATTTAAATGAAGTAAAATTTATTTTTAAAACATATGAATTAACAAGCACACATGCAAATTGAAAAAGGTGCTTAAAATCTAATTAAGCTATCTTGAGAGTGTCCTCATGTTAAATCTTTAAGATCAAATAAGCCTCATTATCATATTAACCTTCTTTCCACTCTCTTGTTATACAAGTGTCATTACATTAATTAGTCATTATACTGTTTTTTAAGTGCTGGCCACCTCAAGAGTGTTTTGTAACATTACCCGGTACTTGTATACACAGAAGTAATCTGTAATATATCACTCCTAGTCCAGTAAACCGTGCCATGCTAATTTAAATATGTGTGTAGATATAACCAGATGATAATTTTATGAAGAAAATAATTTTGTAATATCAAAAACAAGATACAGTACATTCAATCACCTATGTAAAAATTCTAGCTGAATGAGTTTAAGTCAATCATAGATGAATACAAAATAATAGTATCTGAGATGAGTCATCTATCTGAGATTTATTCCTATAAACAAGAGAATCTATACATGTCTTTGATTCATGTAGAGGATTTTCTTTCCTCAACCTTTCTGAATGATGTTGTTTTATTGCTACTTAATTTCTAAAATGATCTTCCCATTTGGTCAAAGGAGGAAGAGGAAAGAATCATCGTCTTGGTGTGTTTTGAGAAAGATTAAGCACATTGAGCTCATCCTTTCTCATGTGTTAGATCTGCCTGGAAAGAGGATGCATTCTGTTCTGCTCTATGGCAATATGAGATTGGCAGTGTTGGCTCTGTCTCTGGGTGCTAAAGTCTATGGTTGCCCAGCAATGCCCATGACTTGGTAAATTCTGGAGTCCATGTTTGCCATATATCTTAACCACCTTCTCTGGGCAGCTTTACCCATAATGTAGGTAATATTTTGTCCTTTATGTCAATCACTATTGCGTCTTTCTCTTAAGTGGTTCTGAAGACAAGGATCAGGAGGAAGAAGAGAGTGGTGTTAATTTACTGTTCTCTTATATGCACAACATCTGATGCTTTGAGAACTCTCGAGAAATTTACAAAGAATAAAGTGTAGTTGACATAGTAACACCAGGAGGAATCAAAGCTTTTGAAAGGGCTCCAGCGGGCAACTTAGCCCTGATGGTATATGCCTTAGGTCTGATCTTTTTTATAGTAGGGAAGTTAGCATTTATATGCTGCAGTCTCAGCAGGTGTCTTTGAATGTTAAGCTTTATTAAATATGGCATAATTCAGTGTTATCCTTTTGGGTGACTTTTCCTCATAAATGAATAGCTGTGTTTGTGCAGGCAGAGATGTGTCTAACAAATACAGACATTAGGAAGCAAGCCACCCTACCTAGGAGCTATCATTATTCAGCTTTGAATTACAAAGATCAAGTTTGGTCTGGTATAAAAATCAAGGTTAAGGCAGAGATAAGTCATCTTATGTATCAGTGAGTGGCTTCTGCTATGTTTCCTAACCAGGTTTCTAAGCAGTTTTTCTTTTTTTGTTTACCTAATGCACAGGCAGCTAATTTCCATTAGTGATACAAAACACAAATATAGATAATAGCAGCTATAGTAAGCCATAGCAGCTATAGTAAGTAGTTCTAAACTGATGGACTGACTAACAAAATTCCTTGTACCACCTTTAGTTATATAGAAGGAATCTTGCAGGGTTAACTTTCTATAAAGAGAGGCTTGTTCAAAGGTAACAAGTATCCCAATTCTGTTATGTATGTATTTTCTTATCATGTCTGTCCACAATGTGTTATCACCCAAAGAAATAACATATTTTATTATATCTTATTAATTTAGTTTACTTTTTTGATACAAGGTCTTGCTCTGTCACTTAGGCTGGAGTGCAGTGGCGTGATCATGGCTCAATACACCATCAACCTCTTGAGCTCAAGCAATCCTTGCACCTCAGCCTCCTCAGTAGCTGGGACTATAGAAGCACAGGTGTGCATTACTATGCCTGGATAAGTTTTAAAAAAAATTTTAGTAGACGTACGATCTCACTATGTTACCCAGATTGATCTTTAACCAGCCTCAACATTCTCTCTTTGGCCTCCCAGAGTGCTAGGATTACAAGCATGAGCTATTAAAGAACAAATACGAAGTAAAAAGCCATGGCTGCTATAAACATTTCTTGGTATCTAAGATCTGGGCCCAAGGGTTGCCTGTTTCAAATACCAAAATTGCATCATAGAAGTTGCAAAGGCCACCATTAATCCAACGAATGTCTCAAACTATTACACCAAGAAAAAAAGTATCTTATTTTAGATAAACGAATTTCAAGGATTGGGTAGAGAAACAACTCAAAGAATGGGTTGCCAACTTAAAGCCTAAAATGGTAATTCCATTTCTGTTCTTCCACTGTCTCTAAGAATTGGGTTTGCTCGAGATAACAGGACACAACTGAAGTGATTTGAAAATATATACCTTTGATTTTCCATCACAACATAAATAGTAGAAAATGAAAGCAAAATACAGGAAGAAAGATTGATTATTCTGGATAAGGTTTATTTAAGGACATCTTGGAGGACATAACAGCCACATATGAAAAGAAAAATGAGATCTTTTAAGTCCAACACACACACACACACACACACACACCCTACAGAGTGACTCCAAGGACTAAATTATTTTAAGGACAGTGTCCTTAGAAAATGAGGAAATACTTTAGTTGTCTAGTGAATAGTCTTAGGTGGGGTCTAGCAATGTAACAACAGAATGTGAAAAATCTCAGGGAGTAGAAAGAGTGGATTTGTCAAACTATTCAGAACCAGGAACTAATGAGAAACATCTCTTCATCTACTCATGTGTTTTTATTCGGTAAGTATTTGCATCAGAATTATGTACAAGTCACTGTTCTATATACCTAAAAAGCAACAAGAGAGAGAAAGAGAAAGAAAAAATCTCTAGTGAAAATGTACCCCCCAAAATCTGTTGATATATTAAATAAGTAGTTTACCTTATCTAATTTAATCTAAAATATTATTTGTATACCACAAAGAGAAAAATGCTGCCTCTTTAATAGATACCTTTGTTTCTTTTGTAACAATATAGTGGAATGTATCCTTATTTCAAAGACATTAGTACATGAAGAAAAATAGTGTATAAAGAATATGTTAGACTATGTGCAATTTTGTAGAAGGTAAAAAAACTGTGCTGTGAAGAAGAGTGAGTGAAGACGGAGATGGGAGTGTAATTAAAATTTTAAATAGTGTATTCTGGGTAAGCTTCACCTAGAATGTGACGTTTGAGCAGAATTGAAAGAGTTTGAAAGAGACTTGTGGAGATCTGGCAAATAATCTTTTGGGCAGGTGAAATAGCCAGGTGCAAACATTTGTTATGTATAAGGTTCAAAAGGAAGTGCACATTGAATGCAGCTGGACTACACTTTTATTTTTCTGCAAAGGAAAGAGTAGTAGGGTAGGAAGATATCCTAAGTACTGATAAGTCAGAACATTTACGGTTATTTAGGAAATTCAAAGACTGGCTTTTAATCTGAGAGACACTGGGAGCCAATGGGATTTAAATAGAGAAGGGATATGACTTGATCTCATAAGCATGAAATTGGAGACACATAAAGCTAAGAATAATTGAGAAAATTCCTAATACTCGGAGGTCTCTATCAAGTGTTTACATTGTGTAAGAAAGACAAAGAACACTACAATTCTCATGGCATCTCTAAATGCATTTCAAAATAACAGTTGTTGCAAGTAAACATGCAGCTATCCTCTGGACCTAAAGGCACATGACTAGGAAATCTATGGAGTTAGGACTCCAAGGGAAGACTCTGCCAAGATGAAACACAGTAAAAGGAATCGGGGGAAGAAAGCAGTGGATCGTGTGACGGCGTAGGTGAGATGTTGCTTGAATGGGAGAAAAGCCCTCAGGTGCGATCAGCCAAATCACCAAGGAAAAGGTGGAAAATATTTTACCAGTGGATGGTTTTGGCAGACAGAGATCATATTTCCATATCTCTCACTGTGACAGACCCCATGGAAAAATATAGAGAAGAATACATGAGAACAAAAATGTCTGAGCCAGAAAGCAGAGAGAAGTAAAAAGGAGTGAAGACAAATTTCTGGCATACCGCCCTCACAAAGGAAAAAAAAAAAACAAAAAAGTCCAAATCAAAAAGCAGAGTAAACTGTTAGAAAATGACTTACTTCTCCCAAAACAAAGAATGGAACAATTAAGGAAAATAGAGGATTAGGAGGAGGAAAATGTAACAAAAATACTGCACAAGATTGAGAGCCTTTATAAAAGGAGGAAATAATACATTATGGACTCCTTGGTGAGGGGTAGGTCTGCAGGATGCCCTGGTGGATGCAGTCCTGAGAAACATTAATCTCAATTTTAGATTTAGAATCAGCTAAAGAATATATGGCAACTAAACCAGTGTGGAACCTTGGTGAGATCTCTGTCAACTGCATTTCATAAACACAGATAATTCTGTTGTGGTGCTGTTCCCAAGAGGCACCATGAGTGTCTTAAATGTTTTCTCAGAGTAGTAACTCTGTGTATAATTTTTTCTTACCCAAAGGCTCTGAGCATTGTGATCTTGTGACAAAATTAGGCTAGCGACACAATAAGCATATCCCCTCTTCTTTTTTAAATACACAACTAGCTCTCTTGCAGCAGAATGCACTGATTATGGGCCAGGCACAGTGGCTTACACCTGTCATCCCAGCACTTTGGGAGGCTTGAGGTAGATGGATCACAGAGGTCAGAAGTTTGAGACCATTGAGACCAGCCTGACCAATATGGTGAAACCTCACCTCTACTAAAAATACAAAAATTAGCAGGTGTAGTGGTGCATGCCTGTAATCCCGGCTACTGGGGAGATTGAGGCAAGAGAATTGCTTGAACTCGGGAGGCAGAGGTTGCAGTGAGTCCGAAATTGTGCCACTGGCACTCCATTCTGGATGACAGAGCAAGACTCTGCCAAAAAAAAAGAGGGAGAGAAAAAGAATGCACTGACAAGTAGGCAAAAGTGTTGTTGGCTGGTGCAAGGTCTTCCCTACAAAACCTCGCACACCTTCCTTCGCACTCTTCTTTTGTCTTCCAAACAGACCCAAAAGACTCAGTGAAGACCTCCAAGGCTTTAGGGAAGTGGTGCTAAAATGATCTGTGGTGGGGATCTATTTTCCCACTAATTTTTGTACTTATCAGAAAATAATATTACTTACATAGATACCATAGCAATATAAACTTTCTAGCAAAATTTTTAAAGCTTACTCATAGTTTCTATACTTTGTCTCATGTACAGGTAACAAGTAGTGCACAGACTAGAGTGAGAACATGGAATAACATTGTCTTGTGTGAGACTCTGACCTCAAGAGAGAAGATGCCTGCATCCCTGGGTGACTACACGTAACGGAACTCCTCTACCACCCTTAATCGGACTGCAAGAGAAGGGAGAAATAAACTTGACAAATAAAGGTAGGATATGGTTTAAACTGCTAGAATAAAGTAATCAAAAACATAGTGCATTAAAAAGACATAAATCCTGATATTTAATCATAAAGTGATGTGGTGGCTTGATGATTTGGGTATGGGGTAAGTTATTATAACAAAGGGACCCCTAGTAGGGTGGCCTAAACAAGATGTAAGTAAATCAGCCCTTCTAGACGGTCAAAGGACAGTTTAGTAATTAGATCTTATTGCATAACTCAATGTATTTGTTTCTTAATGCTTCCGTAAGAAATTTCACAAATTTGGTCAGACATGGTGACTCACGCCTGTAATCCCAGCACTTTGGGAAGGTGAGTCAAGCGAATTACTTGAGTCAAGGAGTTTGAGACCAGCCTGGTGAACATGGCAGGAACCCGTCTCTACTAAAAATACAAAAATTAGTGGAGTGTGGTGGGGCATGCCTGTAGTCCCTGCTATCTGGGAGGTTGAGGTGGGAGGATTGATTGTGCCCAGGAGGTGGAGCTTACAGTGAGCCTTCATTGCACCATTGCCCTTGATTCCAGCCTAATCAGCAGACTGAAACCTTGTATTGAAAAACAGAGAAAAGAAAATAAAAGAGAGAAGGAAAGAAAGAAAAAAAAAAAGAAAAAAAAATCACAAATTTAATGTCTTAAGGCAACACAAAATGTATTCTCTTATGTTCTGGAGGCCAGAAGTCCAAAATCAGTTTCACTGAACTAAAGTCAAATTGTGGGCACAGTTAGTTCTATTTGGAGCTCCAAGGGATGATCCATGCACAAAATGCAATTTCTGGCTTCTTGAAGATGTTTGCGTTTCTTGGCTGATGACTCATTCATCAAATCACTCCACCTCTCGTCCTGTTATCATATATCCTGCTTCCTTCTTTTACCTTCTTGCCTTCGTCTGATGAAGACCCTTATATTTAGCACGCACCTGGATAACTGTCCCATCTCGGGATCCTTAACCTAATTATATGTGCAAGCCCCCCCCCCCCCACCCACAACCTTTGCCATATAAGGTAACATTCACATGCTCCAAGAATTAGGATGTGGATATCTTTTGGAGAGACTGTTCACCTGACCACAACCAGGCACTTTCTATATTTTAATTCTACTGCAAAATATGACTTTCTTTATCTTAAAAAATAATTTATCTTTTTTAAAAATTTTACTTCGTTTTGAGGTGCATGTGCAGAAGATGCAGGTTTGTTACATAGGTATATGTGTTCCAGGGTGGTTTTCTGCAACTATCAACCCATCATCTAGATTTTAAGCCCTGCATGCATTAGATATTTGTCGTAATCCTCTCCTTCCCCTTGCTTCCAAGCCCTTGACAGGTCCCGGTATGTGATGTTCCCCTCCTTGTGTCCATGTGCTCTCATTATTCAACTCCCACTTAAAAGTGAGAACATGTGGTTTTTGCTTTTCTGTTCTTGTATTAGTTTGCTGAGAATGATGTCTTTTAGCTTCATCCATGTCCCTGAAAAGAACATCAACTCATTCTTTTTTATGGCTGCATAGTATCCTATGGTATATATGTGCCACATTTTTTTATCTAGTCTATCATTGATCAGCATTTGAGTTGGTTCCAAGTCTTTGCTATTATAAATAGTGCTGCATAAACATACATGTGCACATGTCCTTATAGTAGAATGATTTATAATCCCTTGGGTATATACACAATAATGATATTGCTGGGTCAATGATATTTCTGGTTCTAGATCCTTGAGGAATCACCATACTGACCTCCACAATGGTTGAACTAATTTACACTCCTAACAACAGTGTAAAACCATTCCTATTTCTCCACAGCCTTGCCAGAATCCGTTGTTTTCTGAGTTTTTAATAATCACCATTCCGACTGGTGTGAGATAGTGCCTCACTGTGGCTTTGATTTGCATTTCTCTAATGACCCGCAATGCTGAGCTTTCTTTATATGTTTGTTGGCTGCATAAATGTCTTCTTTCGAGAAGTGTCTGTTCGTATACTTAGCCCACTTTTTGATGTTTTTTTTTTTGTAATTTTTTAAAAAAATTCTTTGTATATTCTGGATATTAGACCTTTGTCAAATGGGTAGATTGCAAAAATGTTCTTCCATTCTGTAGGTTGCCTCTTCACTCTGATGATAGTTTATTTTGCTGTGCAGAAATTCTTTAGTTTAATTAGATCCCATTTGTCAAATTTGGCTTTTGTTGCAGTTGCTTTTGGTGTTTTTGTCATGAAGTCTTTGTCCATGCTTATGTCCTAAATGGTATTGCCTAGATTTTCTTCTAGAGTTTTTATGATTTGGAGTTTTACAGTTAAGTCTTTAATCCACCTTGAGTTAATCAGGCAAGAGCAAGAAATGAAGGATATTCAAATAGGAAGAAAGATAGACAAATTGTCTCTGTTCGCAGATTACAGGATTGTAGATTTTGAAAACTCCAACATCTCAGCCCCAAATCTCCTTAAGCTGATAAGAAACTTCAGCAAAGTCTCAGGATACAAAATCAATGTGCAAAAATCACAAGCATTCCTATACACCAATAATAGACAAACAGAGCCAAATCATGAACTCCCATTCACAATTGCTACAAAGAG
>CAUYQU010040390.1:0-11022 GCA_963574635.1 Cheracebus regulus
CATGTGAAGAACATGCAAGATTGTTGCATAGGTACATACATGGCAATGTGGTTTGCTGCCTTCCTCCCCATCACCTATATCTGGCATTTCTCCCCATGTTGTCCCTCCCCAACTCCCTACCCACTGCTGTCCCGCCCCTAATTCCCCCCACAGACCCCAGTGGGTGATGCTCCCTTCCCTGTGTCCGTGTGTTCTCATTGTTCAACACCCGCCTGTGAGTGAGAACATGTGGTGTTTGATTTTCTGTTCTTGTATCAGTTTGCTGAGAATGATAGTTTCCAGGTTCATCCATGTCCCTACAAAGTACACGAACTCATCATTTTTTATGGCTGCATAGTATTCCATGGTGTATATGTGCCACATTTTCCCTGTCCAGTCTATCATTGATGGGCATTTGGGTTGGTTCCAAATCTTTGCTATTGTAAACAGTGCTGCAATAAACATTCGTGTGCATGTGTCCTTATAATAGAACAATCTATAATCCTTTGGATATATACCCAGTAATGGGATTGCTGGGTCAAATGAAATTTCTATTTCTAGGTCCGTAAGGAATAGCCACACTGTCTTCCCCAATGGTTGAACTAATTGACACTCCCACCAACAGCGTAAGAGTGTTCCTATTTTTCCATATCCTCTCCAGAATCTGTCGTTTCCAGATTGTTTAATGATCGCCTTTCTAACTGGCTAGGATGGTATCTCAATGTAGTTTTGATTTGCATTTCTCTTATCTGAGCCTCTTAATTCAAATCATAATCTGTTTATTCAGGTAAATGGACTCATCTAATACAATGAATAAATAGTGACCATCACTTCAGTAATCCACTTCATAGTTTTCCAGTGCAATTTGCTTTTTTCCAGTCTGACTAGCAGAAAACTTTGAAGTTTTCTTTTATTTGTCACATTAATTTGATCAAGATTTGGCTAAAATTGCTCACTCACATTTTTATTTTTCTGTGCATCTTTTTAAGGAACTCTTCCTCGTGTTGTCAGTTAGTGTGCAGGGGAGGGACAACAAGCTGTCTTTACAGAGGAATTAATTTTGAGTTTGTGCAATACACATCCACTCTATTATTCCTTTTTCTGTGCCTGTTCATTGACACATGCTTAAGTGATTTCCAGAATGCTCAGGTTTGAGAATTTCCGTATGGATGGATTTATTTTTGTTATGTTAAAACTTTGTAATAATACAGTATTAAAACAAAGTAGGGCTGTACACATCCTAAAAAACTTTATAAAATAATTTATTCTTTAAAAAGAATATCTGTTATCTTGGATGGTTTTTAAAAGCAGTATAACACCCTATAAAGTATACAAATTGCATGTAAATCTAATTATATATTTTAACAACTCTAATAGCAATCCAATTTCTAGATGTTGTAAATATTTAGCAATTAAATGACATTAATATAGTTTTCACCATCTTAGAATTTCAAAGGACTTTTTGTACTTCTGTGGATGGCCTGAGTCTCATTGAAAAGTTGCTATAAGGAAGGTTGAGTTTGAGTAAATATGTCATTATTTCCTTTGATAAATTTTAATAAAACAAACAATTATAATAAGAATTACTCTATAAATGATATACCACAGTAATGTTGATAGAGCTATAGAGTCAATCAGATATCCTGATAAGGAAAGGTTTCAGATTGGCCATCATTTTTCTTTTTTCTTGTATTTATTTAGCAGCAAGAAAATTTAAAGAAGTGAATATGGTTTTAGGGTTCATAAGTTTAAAAAGGATAAACTCCCCTCTTTCAACTACTATGCAATATAATTGAAGATAGAAGTTTTCAACATAAGATAAAGTTAACTGAGATACAAATATTTTCTAAATGGAATTTTTGAAACTTTGCTGACCACATATGTCCTGGATTCATTTGTACAAATTATATTTATTAAGAATTCATCAGGTACTGTACACCAAAGACAGAGATGAATGTTTTTTACTTTAAGGAGATTATTGAAAAGCAAAAAAAGAAAAAAAAAAAACCTGTCCCATTATCATTTTAGAAAGCAAACATCTTATGTGGTAATATACTATTGCTTTATATTACTAAGCAAGAATGCAAAAAGTGAAATAAGATGCTGTGATGCTTAATTTTAAGTGTCAGTTTGACTGGATTAAAGAATACCTAGATGAGGGTATTTGCAGAAGTTAGTACATGAATCTGAGTGGACTAGGCAGGGAAGATACACCCTTAATGTTGATGGGACCTGATGGCACAGAAAAGAGAAATTGTTCTTTCTCTCTGTAAGCTGGTGTATACTCTTCTTTCCCTGACTTTTTCAGAACTCCAGACTCTCTGGCCTTTGGATTTCAGGACTTGCAACAGTGGCCTCCCAGGTTCTTGGGCTTTTAACTTCAAAGTGAGAGTTACATCATTAGCTTCCTTGGTTCTGAAGTCTTCAGACTTGGACTGAATCATGCTACCAGCATCCTAAGGGCTCTAGATTGCAGACAGTCTGTTTTGGGGCTTTGCCTTCATAATTGTGTGAGTCAATTCTCCTAAAAATATGCCTTCTCATCTATCTATTCATCTGCGTACCTATCTATCTATCCTACTGGTTCTATCTCATTGGAGAATCCTAATTAATACAGAAGTCAAAAAAATATTAAAATAGCTTGATACTGTATTGATTGATTCAAGCATTTAACAAGTATGCATTTATCACCTCCAAGCATGGTGTGAGATATGTCAGACTGGCCAATTAAAGAAACATGGAAGAGTTATTTTTCTTTCCAGTAGATGTCAAGTTGGACATTGAATTGCATTGCAGTAGGGAAGTAACCTCAAGGCTAGAAATGTCTGCCAATTATCTAATAGAATAATCTTTCTTTGGATTCTAGTAGGGTTGGATGTGTAATAGGATGCTGGACTTCTCCCAAGAAGGCCCAGCTCTTGTTCTTTCACACTTGTGTTTCTCTGGATATTCTGTGTTATGTGGCTGGTTCACAGACACTCCTTTCTGGGAGGGCACTGTTATTCGTCATCTTCACCTCTCTTCTGTCCTGAAAAGGCTTCTGACAGACAGCCTGAGATGGCTCTATTTACCGAAATGTGACAAAAGCTCATTCCCTACCACAGGTTGAATAGTTATGGAATGGCATTGTTACTACTAGTTTGATGCAAAAGTCATTGCATTTCTTGCCATTAAAAGCAACGGCAAAAAGTGCAAAGACTTCTGTGCCAACCTAATAAAAAGCAGGGAGGTCCAAGATTCTTATGTTTATTTCACACAAAGGATACAAAATTAGAAATTTCACCTTGCTTTGTTACTAGGCCTTAAAATATCTTCAGACCCTGAGAAAAATTTGCTTAGTGCTTCAGCCTAGTAAGATTTGGGGCTTATTTTATCTACTGTAGTACAATTTACATCTGTCTACAGTATGAATGTCCTGATATTTAATATTTTATGCCAGTCACCCTAACGAGTTTGTGCCAATTGGAAGTATACTGCAACATACTATATTCCATCTATCTAAAGATTCAGCAAAAATGTAAATAAGATGAATACATAGATGACAAATAAAAGATAGATACACTTTGATTAGAACATAAACATGTTTTTCATAAGAATTAAAGATCTTCTATAATGGTCAAGCAAGAGAAAGAAAGCTGCATTTACTTTTTGTTTCAATTCCTGACTTTTTGAAGAGTAAAAGTCTTTTTTTTCCTTCCGAATGTAATTCAATGCTCAAACTGTTATTAGAAAATGACAGCAGTAAAGTAAGAAAATTAAGTCTCTGAGGAACAGAATGGCAAAGATCTTTGATAATTAAAACCAAAGCCTTTTCTAGTGGCCAATTCAAATCCAGCAGATTTTAGTAGAGGCCAAAAGTGCTTGGTTTGATGGATGTTCAATATAATTTGTGAAACAAAGACAAAGGATTGGGTCTCAAGTCTTCGGCGATCCTTTCTTCAAATCTACAAGCAATTGGCAAACTCATTACCTTGCTCTAATGAAGTTGGCAAGGATTAAAATAGAAAAAGAGAATTACTTATTGGATATAGAACAAAAGGAATTGTTAGCAAAGTATTAGCTGTTCCACTCTTCTTTTTATTTTCCTCCAGGAGAAATTTGGCCTATTACTTTTGAAACTAAACTATCTTATGGAGACCATAATGTAACAGAACAAATGCTACCCCCAACATCTCCCCAAGTATTATGTCAGTATTCATATAAACACTTTATTCCCAATCTCACAGCTGGTTATTAATTCCATGGGTTAGAAATGCCATTGGTATAATTTCAGTCAAGATGGTGTTGAAGTTGATGTTTTGAAGCCTTCCCGTGGTTCCACACACATAGCAAAGAGATAAAAAATAAAATAATGAGAGATACATTACAATAAAATATAATGAAAAGGAATAGGCTTTCTCTTGAACAAGAACAAAAGAAGGAAAAAATGAACAAAAAAAAATGCTGATCAGGAATGATGACATATGTTTTATTGATTCTTGTTTCAGAAGCAGCTAAGGAAACTGGGAGGCTGGCTCATATAAGTAATAGAAAAAAACATGTAGCAGGTCTTTTATTTATTACGGTTTTAATTTGGGATCCTCTTTGTTTTTGTACATGAATTAATTTAAAAATTTCTTACAGAACATTGATGCTAAGCCTTATATATGAAAGAAAGCCAGAAAACACAATTACAAATCAGGGACCTGGATTTCAACCAAGATTGGATTACTTCTCTGATTTCCCTGCTATAATCATTTACAAGATGTTCTGAGATGCCATTATAAGACCCAGCAATAGTAGACAGAGCCCACCAATGCCAGATAAGAGAAAACTGCCAAGATTTTAGGAATTGTGAAATCACAGCAACCATTAATGAGAAACAAAGGTAGGGGAAGAAAGAGAAAGACAAACAGACAAATATGTGTAGAGAGAATTCACAGCTCAAATAAAGAAAACATCACTAAGAAGACTGCCTAGTACATTTAAAACCTAGGAATTAAATTCAGCACTCTCAAAATTAAGATAATAAAATAATCAAATAGGACTTGACTATAAATGTAAAATGATACAGCAAAAAGTGAAATAATAGAATATGTTCATAAAATAGAGTAGTTTAAATAAAAACAGAATAAAATAAATAAAAGATATCCTTACATAAGCAAGGAGGATCACTAATCCAAATCCAATTTTTTAAAAGACATAGGAGTAAAAAATTAGAAATACAAATGTGGCTGGCTGGAAACCAACACCATCCTAAAGTGGACTGAATAATTAGCTTATAGTGGCCTGGACTGAGGGATGCCAGCATTGGGTGGAAAGGGGGCATTGATATCCCAGTTTTTCTTCTAAAAAGGATACTAGATAGATTACTACTAGGTGTTCTTCTTTCTTAACACTTAGTAAATCTGTTAACATAATAATCATTTACTATTGAAATGGTTTTAAGAAAGCAAAGGAAGGATAAAGCAAATAGGGCCATTTCAGATAGAAAAGATATAAATACTTAGCATAATAGTAACATCAATACATTCTCAAATTAGTGTAGCAAACAAAATTTAAAGGAAAATTCACTGTTCGGCTATATGATCTCTTTGATCAGATGATGATTTAATAAAGAGTTCAAAAATCACCAGAAGTATTTGTCTTACATGAAAGATGTATTTCCATTATACATTCCAATTGAAAAATGAAAGAAAAAAAAAGAGAAGCATTTGGAAATCAATGGGGTGGATATATTTGTAAATGGATATACAATGAAGATTCAAAATGAGCAAAAAATGAAGTATGAGAGCAGAAAGATAGAAAGGAAATGAGAATTGCAGGGAACAATAAAAGCATTCTGTCTTCAAACATTGTTTAGTGTAGTAACAATTAGCTTAGCAATAAAATATTTTGTAAATGTGTTAGTATGCACTTAGAAATAGGAAAACATATCATTAAATATTGATTTTTTTTCTTGTCATTTAACAGAAAGAAAATAGTGCCCCTTTTAACTAGGAGTTCATTCATTTCAGTGATGGCTTTAATGATAGTTAATCATGATAATGGCAGTGGCTGATGTAACCACTCTGATTAGTTCAGGCTTGTTTTTGTGTATATTTAAAGCAAAAGACAGGTTTTTCCAGAGACTTCAATTCTTTCTGCTGTGATTCATCCCCTAAATTAAAATGCAACATTTAAAACACACAGTTAAGCTTTTGCATTCTGTCATACATACCTACTTATCAAAGTATATAGCCTTTCAGGGTGTGAAATACATTGTTGTGAGCCAGAAAGACATATGATTATTAGTGAATTATAAGATTTCTCAAAAAATCTACTTTTACCAACATAATCCCATGTGCTTCTAACCTCTCACCAAACACAGAAAATTGATGGCAGAAGAGGTTAGGGAGGGGATATAAAATGGGGGATAAGAAAATATTGTCTCAATTAATTATGTCTATATGGTGATTGCCTTTTGTAATGTTTTCCATCAACTCAAAACAAAAACAAGACTGAATTATCAGCCATTTTAAAGAGAAAACTATAAAAATCTAGAATATCCAAATAACTAAAACATACAAAACCCCAGTAATCAGTAGAAGCTACATGTCTATTAAAGCTGTTTCCATACATACTTTAAAAAAGTAATATCTACTTATAAATTGTTTTATTTTATTTTATTTTTATTTTTTGAGACAGAATCTCAAAGAGTCTCACAGTGGCACGATCTAGGCTCACTGCAACCTCTGCCTCCAGGGTTCAAGTGACTCTGGTACCTCAGCATTCTGAGTAGCTGGGACTACAGACCCAGGCCACCACGCCTGGCTAGTTTTGTGTATTTAGTAGAGATGGGTTTTCACCATGTTGTCCAGGCTTGTCTCAAACTCCTGGACTCAAGTGATTCACCCACATCAGCCTCCTAAAGTGCTGGGGTTACAGGCATGAGCCACCGTGTCCAGTCTCGTCTTTTTTTCTATTAAAAATAAATTGACTTTATTTATGATTTCAGTGCAGCGATTTTAAAGCTGTATTTGCATAGTTACTTCCCCAAATTATATCTTCATAAAGGGCATCAGAAACCTGAAATATACTGTGACCAGTACATTTGATTTGTTTTAGTTATCCATAGTTTAGAATATAGGAGAAACACAAAGATCATTTATCACTGAAGCAGACAATATCTGTAAATATTTTACTTCTATGGTATAAATTCTCATTATGTGAACAACTAATATTACTTCTGTGTTACATTTTCATCTTAAAATTTTCTTTCTCTCCCCTATGCCCAATGAGACTAAAATGGACAATTTGCCTCTGGATGCCCTCTTCTCAATAGCATGAGTGACTGAATCTATAGTAACAGAGAGTCTCATTTTACCTCTGTGATGAGTATTAGGAAACTATCACATGAAAACATAAATAGAGGAGTTATGTACAACCAGAGATAAATGTTTAATTAAAGCTGTTCTTGATATTTGGCATATTTTTGAAGATCATTCTCTTCAAAGTAACTTCTCTGTTTTCACACCAACTCTATCTTGAAAAACCTCTGTTTGTGCCAGAACTGTAGCATAACTAGAATGTTCTCATCTATTTCACATATGGTTAGAGTTAAGAGAATTTTTAAAGTCTTTGAGAGGAAAATGTGGCTAAATGCTAGGATGCCACTTTTAGTTCCTAGGAACATGTGTAAACAAATTTCTGAATTTTTTTTTTTAATTTCCATTCTTTCTTCTGCCAATTTTTCAGCAAATATTTTACTTTGGTTTTGAACTATGAATTAGCTATCCAAGTAACTTATACCTGGAAAACAAAGTACTTTCTATTAAATAAAATACTAGACAGTGTTTTTGAGTTCTGATGAATAAATGTGATCTATTGCCATTACATACATTTCCAAATGATTTTGGCAATAATAACAATGCTCAACACATTGTTATTATTTCTTAACCACAGTCAATCAAAAGATAATTTGTTTACACTTAAAAACATATTAAAATATTTTGCCCTTATTTTGTATTCTCCCATATATTTAAAATTTCCCTATCAGCTCACAAAATGCAATATAAAATTATGGCACCTCTGTTTTAATTTCTTATTCTGTATAATATTATGCATTTGATGTCTGTGACTCTGTGCTCTGATGGCAAATGTTATTTCATATGTGCAATATATTTTTGATAACAAATATCAAAATATCTACCATTAGGAAGATTAAAATTAAGGTAGCAGAAAAGCTTGAATAACATGGAAGAAACCTTCACATATACAAACAATTCAAGAGTGAATAAAAATATGGAAAAAAAAGACTGGGTATTAAATTTAAAATACGTGAGAATAATGTGAATATTATGTGAAATATTCCTAAAACAACATCATTCATCAAGTGATATAAGAAATAGAGGGAATCTAATTTCATATTGGGCAGTAAAGTAGTTTCATAAACATGAAGAGTTGAGATAAAACTCAGACGTGAAGAGGAAAGATGCGGGCCAAATGAAAAGCTTTGGAACACAAACAGGCAAGATACAGGTTGTCTGTGAGTGAGGGTGGAGGGGCTACAAAAAGAATGGAGCCAGAAGTTGAACAGCTTTGATGGCCACAGTTAGCTGCTAGTATTTGATCCTAGTGCCATTGGGAAGCACTAAAAGCCTGAGTGAAGAAATACTTGTTTAAAGCCACTAGAATTGAAAGGAGTTTAGATGTTAGAGAGAGAATATTTTAGATTGGCCATGTTTGAACTGATCAGGAGCAGGAGCCAGGGTTTAGAAGTGGAAGTAAAATAGTAATTTAGAGCAAAAATCAAAATATAAATATTTTACATATACATATGAATATATGCAGTATATTCATATATATGAATGTATGCAGTATATTCATATATATGAATGTATGCAGTATATTCATATATATGAATGTATGCAGTATATTCATATATATGAATGTATATATATATATATATATATATATGTAACAATTTGCTTTTTGAGCTTTATAGATATTGCATTTTTTTTTTTTTTTTTTTTTTTTTACCAATTCAAGGTTTGCATCAAACAAGTCTACCAGTGCTATTTTTCCAGCAGCATGTGGACACTTCTTGTCTTGTTACATTTTGGTAATTCTCACAATATTTCAATCTTTTTTATTATCGTATCTGTTGCGTGGATTTGCAATCAGTGATTTTGATATTACTATCTACATTGTTTTGGGGG
Organism: Cheracebus regulus; assembly: GCA_963574635.1. Taxonomy (NCBI): domain Eukaryota; kingdom Metazoa; phylum Chordata; class Mammalia; order Primates; family Pitheciidae; genus Cheracebus; species Cheracebus regulus. Next base: position 9,159 of record CAUYQU010040390.1, read on the forward strand.
GCCAAAAACCATGCCCATATAATAGTGCAAACCTAATCAATAAATGTGCATGTTCTGATTGCTCCACTGACCAGCCATTTCTCACACCTCTCTCCTTCTCCTTGTGTCTCCCTATTTTTGAGACACAGCAATATTGAAATTAGCCCAGTTAATAACTTTACAATGCCCTGCAAGTGTTCAACTGCAAGGAAGAACCACTTGTCTTTCACTTTAAATCAGAAGCTTGAAATGATTACACTTAGTGAAGAAAGATCTTAAAAGTGGAGATAGGCTGAAAGCTAGGCATCTTGCACCAGTTTGACAAATGTAAATACAAAGGAAAAGTTCTTGAAGGAGATTAAAAGTGCTACTCCAGTAAACACACAAATGATAAGAAAGTGAAGCAGCCTTATTGCTGGTATGGGGAAAGTGGTTTGGATAGAACATCAAACCAGCCACAACATTCCCTTAAGCCAAAGCCCAATCAGGGCAAAGTCCTAACTCCCTTCAATTCTGTGAAGGCTGAGAGAGGTGAGCAAACTTCAGAAGAAGAGTTTGAAGCTAACAGAGGTTGGTTTGTGAGGTTTAAGGAAAGAAACTGTCTAAAGAACGTAAAAGTGCAAGGTGAAGCAGCAAGTGTTGTTACAGAAGCTGGAACAACTCAGCCACAAGAGCGATTAAGATAACTAATGAAGGCGGCTACACTACACCAGGTATTTTCAGTGTAGACAAAACAGACTTACAGTGGAAGAAGATGGTATCTAGAATTTTGATAGCTAAAAAGAAGTCAGTGCTTGTCTGGGTTCCCGAGAGGCTGGCACGTCTGCTGGGGACTCTTGGCCAGCAAGATGGTCCCAACCTGAATAGGGGAGTGCGCGGAGAAAAGAGAGACAGGCAAGCGGGGTCTGGAAGACTGAGTAAGCAATGCTTAAACAGCAATGCCTAAACAGCAGCTTTATTGTGCACACAGTTAGTATATATATGTTTGTCCTACGTCATTAACAGGAACAGATACCATTATCTCATACATGAAAGCAGCATATAAGAACAATAGTAAAATCAGATACATAATTGGGTATAATCAAGTCACGCAGGTGGTGGGGAAACCTCTAGTTAAAAGTTACTGACATATGCAAGGCATCAGAGAGGCAGAAACCCATTATATTTGTGCAGTCACAAGAACAAGCACAGGACCCAATAGTGGGTAAACAAAGTCATAAAGGTACAGAAACTGGACACATTGTCCTATCAGACCACATGCAGGCCACATCACAGTCTCAGAAAGTTCTTTTTATAATTCCTTTAACTGCAGTTCCTACTTTCCCGTAGCTCGACTGCCTCCAACGGGAAACTGTGTCCGGGCTCAAGCTCACCATATGGTGAGGCCCAATTCCGAGGGGTCTCACATGGAAATGAACCCCACAGTTCCCCCTTTTTTATTTTTTAAATGCAACTCAAATAATTTGAGCTGCAATTGTTAGAGGGAGGAGATCACAAGGCAAAAGAGGACTGGCAAAAGGAAAATTAAAAGGAGGACATATGCTCCTATGCCAATTAGAGACGACAAGAAGGGGATATGAAACCCACAAGTCCAAGAAGACAAGGTGTTCACTATATCTCTAGCAATGGAATCATCCACTGGCAAATCTTTATGCAAGATGTCAATAGCATGAATCTGATGATGTATTCTTATGACATCTAAAGACAAATTGTTATAAGTCCATATGCCTTGTAAATGTGCCTTAATCAAAGGCCACTGCCACTCAGTGTCATTGTAAGGAGTGTTGGTCACACATATATACTTAAAGTCTACATGGCATCGCAATGTCATGCGGGTTTGCATATTATACAGTTTATCACCTAAAATAGTTACAGTTTCTTCTAA